>JXXA01002380.1:0-16816 GCA_000956255.1 Anopheles punctulatus | reverse complement strand
TTTTTTTTAAACACGGCACATTTTGAATTTTTGCAGCAGCTTTCCCTTCGCAACGCAGCTGCTCAATAGCGTGAGCCGTGCAAGTAGTTGGCCATCGGCCAGCGACTGTACTTAAGCTGAAAAAGCCACACCGTGCACATTTGATTGTTTCCGAGCGACGAGGTTTATGTTGCGATAAGTGGCCCAACGCGAACCTTTTTCGCTTATCGCGTGGTGGCCGCGGCCAAACATTGGCCCAATTTGGTGATACCCGTTGGTGATTTCGTCTTCCCCCTCGACTTTGTTTGCTCGAATCGGGCGGCACCCTTTGCCCCCTCTCCCATTGACGAGAGCAGGTGTCTTGGCGGAGTCGGTGCAGTTTGATAAGACCACGGCGGCGGAAGAAGTGTCTTACCTTTTCGAAATATTCCATTGCGCACCGAGTAGGACAGGTTCTTGAAGCTGACGGTGACCGGTTTGAAGAGTCGGGCCGCAACCAGGGACGGTGCCGCTATCTCCGGATCCACCACGGCCGGTGCCGGCGGGATGTGCAGTGGTTCCAGCTTCACCGTACCCGCCCGACGGCTTCCAACTCCTGCCGCAGGTTCAGAGCTCTCCGGAGCTGGTTCCACCGGGACACTCATTTCGTACGATTCTTCCGCCATTTTCGGGCCGGTGGAATGTGGTGCCGGCGGGAGTGTTTTTCGCTCTTTCTTCGCAGTCTTCACAGAGCCAGTAGCTAGTTAGGACGGAAAAGCGACGGAATGCCGTGTCGTTTTTCTATCACACCTTGCTAATTTTGTTTTCTTTGCCTTTTATTCGCTAGATAGGCCTCAAACGGACGGATCGCTTAATGGCTAGCACATGCTGCCAAAGTTTGGGGAACTAAAAATACGTACTACACACGGTTGCTTAGCACAGGACGACACACGACACACTCACCGCGACTCACATCATGCCTCGCGATGCGCTGTGAGTTTGCTCTATTTCTACCGATCACGAGCCACGGGCAACGTTTCTGCTGGATGGATGTTTCTTGCCACCGTGCAAAAGGCTTCTTGCATGCGCACAAGAAAGTGGGCCGTTACAAGAAAAACCCCCACAACATTACAACGGTCACTCGCGGGCGCGAATATGTCAGCTCAGCGAGAAACGCATCGATTTGCGGCGCGCTGCTGATGTTGGTGGTTGTATCAGGTCACACAATGCACACTACACCAACCACCGGTCGTGGACGCACAAAGGAAAGGCTCAACCAAACAACGATAACGGACGCTACCGAAAATCAAACACAGCGGAATCACAAGCACAACAGCACCGACGACGAAGGGAGAGGCCCTTCTCGCTCCGGTTCCCTTTCGGTTCACCCCACAGGCTAGAGCCCGGCGGTTGAGTGCACCCGTACCGAGCGGACGAACGGTACGGAACAACGACCGCCGATTTTCACGACGGTTGGACGGGGATGACGGTGCGGAAAGTTTCACGCGCTCGTCCGCGTTCGGTCGGCTCTCGGTAACGAATGAAATGTTTGTTTCCCACACCCCACCGGAGAGTACAGCTGATCCCATGCCAGCAAAGCCGTGTGGGAAGTAGTGGTAAGCGATTGTACGACCTAAGGCAGTGGTCTCTCATAGAAGACGTCAAACGCAAACAAAACCCATATGGAGCCGCTTTGTGCGACAGAGCCAAACATATGATGCCTAAAACAAAATGTTTTTTTTGCTGATGTTTCTGATTCACACTTTGCGCTAAAACACTTAAATAATTTTTTTTAATAAAATCGTCAAAAACTTCGCTTAAGCTTCACTCGATTCTTCTGTAAGAACTGAATGAATCGATTCATCTCTATGAACTTAGTGAACCGGTTCATGTCCAAGAACTGCTCCGCAAAAAAATTGAATTAAACAGGCGTTTCTATAGCTAAATCAATTCTTCTGATTCGGTTCTGGCTCATTTCGCCCGTCTCTAGTTGGAAGTGAATATTGATTTGATATTTTTAATTTTTACCTGCAAGCCTTTCACACTAAAATGGTTATCTTTGAACAAGTGTTTGCAAGACTTTTATCAGCTTGACAGAGATAAAAAAAGCAAAACCGGTTTCATTTTTACAAACCGCTTTACATTGTGACCCTTTGTGAGCATGACTGTTTTGCGGCACGCTACGTCCGCTTGCATCCAAAAACGGAAAGATAATATTTGTTGCATGAAGCTAACAACCTTGCACCAGAACAGCTTGCCTTTGACAAGCTGCTTTTTTCAGTTGCTCCATGTTAGACGCTAAGATGACTGACACGAAGAACGCCCGACAGACCGATTGTGCTGACCTATTCCTCCGCCACACTAGCGTAACGTTGATAAGCGTATCGTTTTAGCAAACAATCAGCGATCCGGTACACATGCACTACAATGTACTTTATCATCAACCTCAACCGCTCCGGACCGGAAATACCTAGGGGCCGCGCGAGGGCATCCGAGCGGTTTTGGTGATGGGAACCAGGGAGACGTTATCTTCGAGACGCTTGTTCCCAATACGAGATGTGGTCCACAAATCAGCTGCTGCGTCTTGGAGCTCAAAAAACTGAAGAAGTCACTCATTTGTCCCGTAGAACTAGACAAACGGACGGTCTCCAATCGGTTTTGCGTGCCCCATAACTCACTGTTCGGTTCACGTACGGGCGTTTAATTCAATTAGTTTTTACGTTTTTACGGTTGCGTTCCAACTGTTGGGCACGAATAGTGCGACTGACATTCAACCTTTGGAATCAAATTTCGAGCGAGGGTTATCGGCTCCCAAATTCATTAAGTCAAACACCTCGAACACTTTGGCTGCTTCCAAACGAAAGGGCGCCATCGAAAACGTTCGGGCAAGAACACGAAACGTCTCATTCGGCTGATAACGTTCGACACGGCGAGAACTGCATAACTGTGTGTTCTTGCCCCGTGATGCCAGCAGCTGATAGTGCGTCGATTGAACGTTATTTGCGTCATGTTTTTGTTCTAAGCACTGCTCTGACATTTCGCAAAGCGATAACGAAATCGTTCGCGACCCCTGATTTGCCTTCGGGCGGGAACAAAATGCTGTTCAAGTGCTCATGGCACCGCTGTCGCAGTATCGAATGCACTCGTAGAAGGCCCGGTTGAACAAACCTCAACTTCTCAGCGCAAAACCGTCCACCCGCAAATCACCAGCACGTGGCATAGCTTAACCGAAACTCGCGCACAACAGCTGTTCCATCCCGAGTGTGTCCTCGAGCAGCAGCCCACTCTCGCGGTGATAAGCTTCCCGCGAGATTATACCACCGGTAATCGGTAATTTCTTTCTTGTGCGTCTTTGCCCGCAACAACATTATCGCTCGCCGTTCGGCGTCCGGCTGCGGGGCGGCTTCTAAGCGCTGCTGCTCTATTTTTCCTCTTCCCCACGATTGATAGTTAATGGACAATAACCGGACAGAAATGCCATTTTTACCATCAGGTTCTTAAGCGATTAGGCTGCCCGCGCTTATCGTGCCCAGCCTCGGCAACGAAACTGTGGGGCCTTTGTTGCGTTTGGGTGCAAATCAATCATGTACTTCACACCGGGTGCTTCCTGTGCGGTTGTGTGGAGTGTCGAAAAAACATTCCGAAGCAGTCAGGTTCTTTGTGCTACTATCTTTGTTTTATTGCAAAAACCAATATCATCGTCAAAACACGCATAAACTACCCTATATGTACATACACACTCGCTCTGGAAGAAGCTGGAACGTTATTGTGGATGGCCCGTTTCACGAATGGCCTAATACCATTGCCACCTTCAATTGTTCGCCTTTGTTCTGTTGCGTACGTTTTCTCTACTTTCTAACTATGAAGATTCTTGGCCAATTCATGCTCGTGGAATTACGCAATCACTAAGCGGAATACAAAGTTGTGTATGCGTACGTATAAACGACGTTTATCAAAATTTGCGAATATTCCCCTCTAATTATAAATTTACATTTAGAAAAAAAAAACAAAAATATAACCATTGCTAGTGCGTTTGATCACAGATAACGATTGCTAATTACAAAATACACACACACACTCGCGCTTCCCTGCCGACGAATTCGTGTATGCAGATTCCTGGGTTATGTTTTGGGGGTTGTGGGTGTGTTTGTCCGGTGCGTTTTTCTTTTCGCTTAACAATTGCTTACGCTTACATGTCTATGCATCTGCTAACCCCACCCCATGTGTGCTTAACATACTGCTGTTGGCTAAGAGACGGCAAATAGGGTCGAACAGATTCAGGTCCGGCACGGTTTGATGCGGCGCCACTGTTCACCGTTTGTTCAGCTTGTACCACAGCACAAACACCGTGCTGATGTACATCGTGATGATGATCAGCACGATGAGGACAAAGTTCGACTGCATGTCGACGTGCTCGATGTCCATGTCTTTTTGGAACAGCACGGGATTCTTGAAGTGGCAATAGATCTGCGTTTCCGGGCAGTGCAGATCCTCCCGGTTCATGCCGTACACCGAGTTGAGAATGCCGTGGAAGCTCGCCCGGTAGTAGCTGATGTGCCACATCCATTTGAAGATCGGTGTGATGTCGACGTACCGCGTGCAGAAACCAAACACCGAGAACAGCACCGCCAGGATTGGTCCGATGAAAACGGCGAGCTAGGGAAAGCATACAGAATCTTACATTAGAATTCGATTGTTTGGTTTTTATATAGAAACCCCAATAATTTGTGATAATTATTAATTATCAATTTGTTCCATAGTTCCAAAACGTCATAACATACATTCAGCGAAAATACGTGTTGCTCAGATTGCATACCTTCAGGCGCTTTTGGCAAGCACCATCAGTGACGTTACAAAGCGTTACCACGCTTTCAAACGATAAAAGGTTTTTGCTTTACGATCGGCTCAGTTACCGACGGAATATCTTTTGATTGCACAGTATTTTTTTTTTAAACAAACTTTATCTGTAGTGCCGGTTTCCATGGTGAAACGTAACGAGAAGAAGATCGCTGTGAGATGCGCTTTATCTTACAATTCTGCCTGTCATTGTCAGGCAAATGTATACAAGCGAAAGTGATCGTATTGCGGTTAACGGTCCCCGATACTTAAAGCAAAAACCACACCGCATATTATCTTACCTTTACGGAGAGAGTCGCGCCAACGAAGAAACCCCACGACTGGGCGCATATCGAGCCGGCCACGCAGAACAGCGCAAAGATGAGGAAACGCTCCATGTTCACATAATTCCCGGTTAGATGATAGCTGATCACGACGTAGATTAGAGAGCAAAAGATCTACCGAAAGAAGATAGAAGAAAAAACAATACAAAAAACACATTAAACACATTAAAAATTCGCCCGTCATGGCGCGTGAATGTATTCAATGATTCATCTACCGTGGGCTGCACTCAAAGCGATCATTCAACGCCCTCAAGTGTTGTCATTGTGCGCAATGAAGATGAATCGTTGTTAGCGACCCTTGCTTAACGGGACACGCAAATCGAGTTGCCGCCTTTTTTTTCGGCCAAACCAATCGCAACACTTTCACTGCACGTTCCGTTGCTTCCGCACTTACCTGTACCGGAATCTCAAGGACCAGCACGGACAGGAAGTAAGGGCCCAGCTTGTACCAGCGGTTGAAATGTTCCCGCATCAGTGACTCCATCTCAATCTGAACTGTACGAAAGAAATGACAGTGGTCAAGCATAGGGTATTGAATCCCGTGGTTCGGTCCACGAAATACTTACACGAAAGCACGACGGCCATCTTTCCGGTGTAGACCATCATCAACATCGAACCGTAAAGGTACACGTAGTTGGCTAACACTTGATTGGCGTTGGGCCCAACGCCACTGTAAAGGTATCCGAAGAGCGTGGCAATTGTGGCGTGTGCAAAGATTCTGCAGCAAAGTAAGAACTGAAAGAAGAGGATAACGATTAGAACAAATCTTGAGCATTGCCACCGCATGATGTGAATGTGAACAAGTGCATTTCCATTTGTTTGTATTGATTGTGTTGGTTAGATTCTTCTCGTGAGAAATGTGTACTAAAAGTGTACTAAAATAGTATTAAAAAACTTGCTGCTCGAATAATAACTATTCTGAAGCTTTCAATTTTTTTATAACCCCAAAGTGATCGAACATTTGCGTGATTGCAACATGCGATTGTTCGATACGGTTGCTTTTGTTGGTTGCAAGTGTGCACAAATTAACACGCGCCCGTTCCACGATCACTATACGATCGCTGTCGGGTGCAATAAATGGAGCGTTCACGGTGTAATTGCGGATTGTCAATATATTTACTGACAACACGTTTGCGCGACGCAACGATGGGAAACGAGCGAAAGAATGCTGGGAAAGGATTACCTATTGCACCAGACGGGGCACCGATGAATGTTAATGATTGAACAGTGGGTTTCGATACACAACACGCCAATGCCCATGCACGCAACGCTTACTGAGGGAGAATCGCTTAAAAGTACTCACATAATTCCGTCGCGTCATCAGCAAGTTCCGGTAGAAGAGCAGCAGAAACTGCATGACCAGTGATGCGGGTTTCGTTTTCGAAAACATGTCATCCTCCTCGTACGACGAATCGTCCATCGCGTCGCGTTGCTTCTGCAGCTTGCACATCTCCTCCGTGTTCCCTCCGAGCGAAAAGCTTTCCATCACTTTTACTGAAACGATTCGAAAGGAAGCATAAAAGGCTGTTAGTTATCAAAAAAAAAAGAGTAACTAGATACAATTAGAACTGTCTTTCAAGCCAGCCCCGTCGGTTGGCAAACTTTCCCTCTCCCGGCATTAATTTCAGCGGCAACGAGCAGCGATGTATCAATTCAATCCGCCGGACACGTTAATTGAGGAAAAGGTACAAATTAGCGCACGTATCCGTTCCGTCCAATCAGTAGGATTTTTGGGGTGAGCGAGGTGAGCCAAAAAAGGCCACAATTTCGACATGGTCGACTGATTTTAGTTTCCACCATTAAGAGGCTCCCCCAACAACTCCAACGTGTTTCGGTGGGCGCGTCGAACCGTCAAAACTTCTGTTTGCCGAGCAAACGATCGTCCACTCCCGGTACGAACTATTATTGTTGAAATCCCAACCCACCGATTCCGTGATAAAGTATCCAAAAAAAAAAGAAACAAAAACCAAACGAACTGTTTGTGTTTTCCAACCGCGCGAGGCGTGTGCATTTATTTGCACGGCCAAACAGCCGAACAACAGTGGCTCGCGCATCTGTTTGGATATAATTAACCCAACGTCGCGCCATGCTCTGGTCAACGGCGATCTGCACCTAACCAGTTTCGATTCGCCGTTTTGGTATCGAAAGAAAAGCAGTACGGTTACAGCAAGTTAGCACCTTCATTCTGCGTCGTAAGGAGCTGCCAAAAAAAACCCGAATTTACGTACAATTGGGCGAAGAAGAGACGGTGGCCGGGGCACGTATCGTAATGCACCGGCACAATCATTCCAGAATGTTTGGAAAAGGTTAGCAAAAGGTGGCCAGCGGATATTCTAATTATAATGTAAAGCTTTTAAGGCCGCTGTATGCTCAAGCTATTATTAAGAATGACATTTCGGTACGTGGTCTTCAGAATTGGGAAATAAAGATCTTTCTCGTGGGTTTGTTTTTTGTTGTTTTCGTTTGTTTGTCATGTTATTTATCCTCAAGACACATCTGACACATTTGAAACGATTGACACCACGATTCAGCATCCGGTTGAGTGGTTAAGGTTTCGAGTCGATATAAACAAACTGCGTCGAAATTCTCATCAGTTTCCTCTTCCTCTCTCATCGTACACAGGTTCATCGCGCAAACCGATATGCGATGGAACAGGTCATCAAGGCTTTGGTTTTCGTACAATGTGGAAAATAGATTCAATATTTGCTCCCGATCACCGCCAGCGGAACTTGTTACGTGCGAAATATCGCACTAGAAAATCATCAATAGTCGGGTAAATATTAGTCGGGCCCGTCCACGCTTAGAGTTCTGGTGGGAACATCCAATCCGATCGGCATTAATTACGCGGCTAATGAATGGAGCATTTAAATAAGCACTGCACACCGACAGCAAATATGATATTGCCGCAAAAAAGTAAGAGCCTAGTGTGGCGAGATCACACAACTCCAGCAACGTGGCGTGGAAGAAAAACTTCACTCCATCGACACCATCGGCTTTGTTCAGGGTGATCCAGCGTCGAAGAGTCTGTAAGCCAGCTGTTGTACTTGCATCGCACCGAGCAGTTCAACGATTGATCCGAAGGCTTCGCGGGTGCAGAATTGTGCGCGGCAAATGCACTGCCACACTTCTAAGGGTTTGGCCACACACACACACACACCGAGCGTGTGATGCAACTTCGCGGAATCCGCGCTCTACGTAATTAGTAGTGACGGTGAGTGCAAGAACCGATTGAAGACGCAGAGGTAGCGGAGGCCGCGGCGGGCGGGCGGACGGGCCCCGTCGCGTTCAGCCGAAATGGAAGCAGCCGTCCTTCCGCGGATCGGTGGAGAGCGGCGGGTCCGTGATGGTGCTCCCCCTCAAACGCAACAATAAATACCGTGGCGCAAACCCACACTTACCGTTATCGTCAAACGCCGAATCCAGTTCGATGCAGCGGCTGCTGATTTCGTAGTACTTCTTCAGCGCGGCCTTGATCACCTTGCCAACGTCGGCACCATACTCACCGACCGCTATCTCCATCACTGTTTGTCGGTTAAGGGTCGTTGGTTGATTGATTCGGTGCATGTTGGCAGAGTGGCCAGGTGGACATGCCAGAAGAGAGAGGGAGAGAGAGAGTGAGAGAGAGCAATATGAAGAAATACCAAAAGGGTTTAGGTAAGCTGTCGGGCAGGTGGCAGGTGTTTGAACGTGTGTGCTTATCTGTGGCACTTACTAAAGTCCGCCGGATTGTGGTAGCTCGGACAGTGGTAGCCGAGATCGCTCAGGAAGGGCAGCATCTCATCCGTCGGTCCCTGATAGAAGCAGTGCCCTTGGGCGACCGTGTAGAGCTGATCGAACATCTCGAAGAGCAGCGCGCTGGGCGTGTGGATCGTGCAGACGATCGTCCGGCCGTCCTGGGCGAGACGCTTCAGCAGCGAAACGCACTGCGCACAGGACGAGCTGTCCAGTCCGGTCGTCGGTTCGTCCAGAAACAGGATCGGCGGGTTGCTGATCATCTCCAGCGCGATGGCCAGCCGCTTCTTCTGCCCCCCGGACAGACCCATCGTCGGCGTGTTGCCCTTCTGCTCCAGCCCGAGCATGAACAGAATTTTCTCGATCAGCTTACGCTTCTCGGCCATCGCGACGCCGAAGCCGAGCTTCAGATGGGTCGCGCAGGTCATGGCCTCGGTCACCGTCAGCCAGGGTCGCAGGGCGTCGTGCTGCTGGATGTAGCAGGATAGCTTACGGAAGCTCTCCGAGTTGTGCGATCTGCTCTTTCCGTTCACCTGCACCATGCCGCTCACACCCGCCGACCTGTGCAACACAACGGAGAGAGAGAGAGAGAGAGAGAGAGAGCGAGAGATGAAGAAAGGGAATGAAAACAGAACCACTACGATGATGCGAGCCTGTCAATTGTTCGATCACCGGCTCGGCAAGCTTGACCCGGTTACTTACACGTAGCCCGCCATGATGTTGAGCAGCGTACTCTTGCCAGCACCCGATGGACCCATAATTGCCGTCAGTTCGCCTGACTTGAACGACCCATTCAGGCCGTGAAGAATTTCTTTTGATTCTGCAATGGGAGAAGGAGAATGGACGTGAGGAAGCAAACCAACTGGATGCGTATTGTAAAGCCATTAGCGCACAACGTATATCTTCCACATTCGGACCTCTAACGCGAAATTCGGACGTCACACCGCCGGCCAAGCGAATTCAAATTTGGGTGTATAAATACGCCTCCGTTCAGATTCAACATTTTCAAGGTTGATCAACGAAGACGATCGGGCCTTCTAAAACGTCCAAATAGCGCCGTTTCACGGTACGTGGCGGCTGCACGGAGAACACCGAACCTCCTGCCTTTTTCGAAAGCGAAAAGTCATCGATCACATTTAATAACTCAGCGAACGCTTCGAAAAGGTTAACGAAAACGGCCGTGTATGTGTTTGTGTCCGCCCGGCCCAAACCCGTTTCGGTGCGATACAGCTCCGGGAACTTGCCAAAAGGATCAGTTTCTTTCACCGGTTGGATTAAGATGTGATTTCTTCTTACGAAACGGTGTGCGAATTGAAGTTGTCTGATTGTGTGTCTTCTTTCCCGTGTGGACGTTGAACTCTGGGCTAAATTTATGCAGAACATCCCTTAAAATATACACCGAACAGAAACGGGTTTTCGACCAACATCCGTGCTTGCGACTCGCTGGCAGAAGCGGTTAAGACTTCGCAACAACCCTTCGATGATGATGCCCTTCAGTCAGTGATTAGCAGATTCAACCTAAAACCATCGACACCTTCATGTTCCGGGTTTTGCGTGGTAAAATGCTTTGAAAACACGTGGCTAACATCGCGGCAGTCGCAACTTGCCAGTTGAGTTACGCAACTCTGATTCTTCAGGCGAACTAAGGTACCGCCTCTACGGGCGCTAGAGACACCCTTCGATGTTTGTGGTTAGCTCGTTGGCTGTTAGCGTCCGGTACCAGTCGCAAAGGCGGAAGAAGGAATCGTAGCATCGTTGCGAAAGAAAAACCAGTCAGGAGTTGCGGCACTATCATTAGAAAGTGAAGTCATTTCCCAAGCATCGTTTGCCCCACTCGCTCCACCTTTCGCTCGGACGTTCCTCGAATGTGCGATATTTTTTTTTTTCACCGCCCAGAAGAAGGGAAAGGGGAAGCGTAACTGCAGTTGCATCTGCAAGTCAATAAGCAAGTTTGCATCGCTGAAGCCACTCGGGCCACTCGGGCTACCTTTCTTCCGACATCCATACCACACAACGTCAAAGACGGACTTGTGGCTCGGGCTATTACATTTTCTTCACGCATTCTTCGCTCACACGCGCCCAGACGTCTTGCTCAAGGATTCTCAACCGCGCAAGCGAAGAGGAGGTCATTTCACTCGTCTCCCCTCCGGACGCTAATTTAATTGAACTCCAATTGAACTCGCGGAACGCTCGGCGACGACGACGATCACAAGATGCCGCGGTCGACGTGATGTCTTTCTTCGGCTAGTTAAATATTGACACGGTGTAAAAGCACCCGGGGTGGGCAAGATGCTACGGGCACAAGCCTATTCTGCTAAGCCGCTAGACACCGACATTAATTATGATCAAATACAACGAGCAGAGTAAAGATTCAACTTGTCCGTCGATCGGCCATCCATGCACGATCGAGCGGTCCAAGGTTAAGCGGCACGACAGCTCCACTGAGCGATCAATCCTGGTCTACCACCGGTTGAGCGTGAAAATGTGTTCATCCGACATCCGATTCGGTACGGCATATTTGCTCACCATAAACATTTTATTGGCGGTAAAGCAAAAATAAAAATAAAAACAAAAACGTGCGTCATAATAGCTAGCGATAGGGATATGTATGCAATAAAAATACAGCAATTACCCAACAAGCCTCAATCCGATCCGGAACATTACCCCGTGAGAACTCTAACAAGAAGC
Source organism: Anopheles punctulatus (assembly GCA_000956255.1). Classification (NCBI taxonomy): domain Eukaryota; kingdom Metazoa; phylum Arthropoda; class Insecta; order Diptera; family Culicidae; genus Anopheles; species Anopheles punctulatus. The sequence goes on along the minus strand of JXXA01002380.1, from coordinate 5,258 downwards.
CTATTTTCTTAGATTAAAATTGAATACGCACGCATTTGAATAGGGTTGTTTTCTCGGTATCGCGAACAATGCTTATTAACACCTTGCAAACGGAACGGAATGCTAGTGGAATGTTTCAAGGTACGTCAAGTTCATCATGCACCAGCGCTGGCTGGAGGCTGCTGAGCCTCATCACCTCGCTCAAAGTTTCGCACCTCCCGACGGTTGTGTGAGGCGTGAAACGTAGAGTTAGGTGCGTAAGCTTTCATTTCAAGATCATTGACATCTTCCACCGCCCAGGTGACGGACGGGGAGCGTTCGAGCTTATCCCTGATAAGCGCCATGCTCGGTAATGGGCGAAGATCTATGTGGATAATGACGCGCATTACCTCACCTCGGCGTACAACTCGGCGATGCTGCCGACGCTTGACCAACAAGTTGATTGAACGGGCTTGAGAGATGGATTGCTACCCCTGCACAATCGAAGAAGCTGCAAACGCACGCACACGCGCGGTAAAAACGCAAGAGTTTTAGGTCAAGAGCGCTCGACAGCAGCGAGGTTCGCGGTTTTGCCCCCCGGATGCACCTTTCGCAAGTCGTTTATAAATTATGTCCATCCGATCAGCTGATCAGGAGAGAGGAGGGCGTATTGTGAAATCGGACCGTAGATTTATATGTCTGTTGCTCATAGTCATTTCTGTTCGGGAGGCTATTATTATTATTATTATTTTTTTCATCGTGTTACCCCATCACCAACGCCGGTCAGACGCATTTGCATATCTCCGCTGTTAGGAACGATCGGTCCCGATGCAGCTGATTCCAAAATGTGCTGAATATTAATTGGTTTTAAAATCGGCCCCAAAATCTAAAGGTTAACCTTGTGGGCAAAACCCTGTCCGGAGCAGGACAATGTTTTCAGGTTTTTCAAACGCACACTGCAAAATTCTCAAGTGATTTAGGATTTTTTCGTTTTCTGTTTGCAAACTCGTACTGTGCCCTAAGCAAGTAACACTGGATCCAATTCGAACGGAATTCTAATCGGTATCATATTTTGAGCCCACCCCTGTAACGATCCGGATCCTCGTATCGCAATAGTCGCTCCACAGCTCCTCTGTAATTATGTTCTGTGGTAACCGATTCTCGATCAATTGCACTGATTTCCTTTCCGATTTCTAATCTCGCACACACAACGGGTTCTTTTTTTTGTCGTGTATGAGTATGTGCTCGACTTTCCGCTATCTAGACGTTGAACAAGTGGTCACGCATCGTGCGCACGTTGCGAGAGAGTTACCTTCAGATTTGCCACCGAATGCACCCGCACGGACTCCGCGGCCGTAATTATCGATCGTTATGCGCTCGGAGCCACATTGTGGAGTGCTGCGGAGATGCCATGCAATCGTAACTGCCCTTCGTCGAATATGCGTGCCGAGCCTTTCAACACACACACACACGCACGCATGGCGTCACATTTCAAATGCAGCATTACCAGCCAACAAAACAAGCTCCTCCACCACGGTCTAATGGTCTGGGGTCCATCGGGCGAAGCAAATCACCTCGAAACTGCAACTCGAATCGGCGCCTCTCCCACACGGTTGGGTCCCCCCTCCGACGTGTGCTAACATCCGTTCTGATTGCACCACCGGCCCACCTTGGATCTCGGCCGCAAATCTCGGTGGGCCGCGTTCACGGGGAGCGAGAGATAATAAAAAAAAAACCGCACCGCACGAGGCCACTTTTCCGACGTTGGCTTAGATTTTATTTGAAACTCCCCGCTGCTTGGGCGCCGGGTGGGTTGCACTTAGAACGAACTCGCTCATGTTACACGGCGGATCTCATTAGAATGAAATGCACCCCGGCAGGCACGCACTGGTGGCGTTAAACCAGCGAACACCACATAACCACCTTGACACTTCTGTAATCATCTATCCGGTGTGGTGGACTCATCGGAAGTGGGACAAAACTCGAGTGCTGTTGGTCCCGAGCGCCGTTTCGTTTCACGACGCCTTCGCGCGTGATACTTGAAAGCGAAGGTTTCCGTGGCAAAACAGGCTTGGAGCGTAGGTTTTAGCGATGTGGGACTAACGTAGCTGGAAAGCGGAAATCCTCCCGGTAATTCCTTCATCAAACTTCAAGCCGCGAAGGTCCCTTTCCGTTGGGATGTACGAAAAAGTACCAGTCTGCTGCGATCGTAAGGGATTCCACGATCACGTGTGTGATCGCAGTAACTGAAGGGAGCTCAAACCAGTTGGCCCGCAGCATCCACAGCACGCTAATGATCATCGTCAACCGTCCCACTGACAATCGACCATGCTCACCGAACCCGTAAAACATCCATTTGAACGTAATGTTTTAGCAAACATGAAATCATTTGAATATTCCTTAGTCGCGCGGTAGCTCCTGCGGTGTAAACGAACTGCCTGCGAGCCCCTTTGAAAGGAGCGTTTATCGCTAAAGGTAATGTAATGCCATGCATTATAGGATTTATCGATCTAACTCCATCCCACTAATACGGGGACACCCCCCCTTCCCACCACAGGCAGGTGGTAGCACCGTTCGTGACTTGGCACGTTGCTACTGCCAGTGTTAGTAGTACGCTTGGAGTCCGCCACGAAAATTATTGTGCTAATGACTTGCGCAGCAGTGTGAATGGTTGATTCTAAAGTCACAATTAGTATTTATTTTATACCCTTTCCGATCGGGGAACGGGCATAATAAAAACCGGTGTTGCCCGGGTGATGGACCCGGGGCGACAGCGAATTATTTATCATTTAGAACAACTCTTTTCAGCGGCGGAAATCTCACGTGTGTTGACTTGAATTGGTAATCGGTCTCTCCCGTGGAAGGATGCTCTATCGTTGGAAACTGAGTGGTGGTTTTTTTCAATCTAACAACGAAAGATAAATAATGTATGGCCTTTTTTTCGTGTTGAAATCCCTGCCATACAATTCCCACTGTATCGAAGTGATTGTTTCCGACGAACCTTTTAGTGTTATCGCCTTTATAGTCCTACTCCGCAACGTGAATGGTGAACGTCTTCAAATTAAATTTGCCCATCAAAGCTGCTAGCGACCGACAAAAAAAACACTCTTCCCTTACTATCGCAACAATCGAATTTCGAAGGGAGACTGGGTTTTATTTTGTCTAACGAAAAATTTAACCAGCGTTAATTGGTCGGCCTGAAACAGGTTTGGGTGTGAACGTGGTACGGGGTCTAAATCTGTCCAAAAGATACACGAGCTGGCACTTGTCTCTTTAGTCCATGTCGTCCCAGCTCACCGAATGATTGGCGATGTCGAAAAGCAAAAAATAAAACCCCATTCGTGCGATTCGTTGACCGTGATCGGTCCGTCTAGGTCGGGGGGATCGTGTAGGACGTCAGTTTAATCCCTTCTGCGAACTTACCAAACTTTGCTTTCGCGAAGTTGAAGCGCTTGACGTTGTAGCGAATGTCGCGAAACACGATATCCACCGGCGGCCGTTTCGGGAAGTGATAGTCCTGCTTCTCGAGCAGCCCGTTGTGGTACATGGTGTTGTTGTTGCCGCCTTCCTGGCTATCGTTCAGCTCGATCGAATCGTCGATCGATGAGCTTTCACCGTTCGCCGGGCAGCAGCTGAAGCTGGACGTGGTGGTGGTCGTCACGGCGAGCGCCGTCGCTGCCATTCCCGCGGTCGGATTGCTGACGTTCGACGTCACCGCAGGACGATTACTTTCAATGCGAATTTCACTCTTTGCGACGCTCATCTTCGTTGCATTAGGAATGATTGATTGCACACAAACACACACACACACACACACAAACTTCACTTGGTAATATTATAGGTTCACTTGCTTTAGCACACTTATCACACTTCGTTAATGTTTATTTCTCTCTATTCTGTAAAAAAATGCAATAATTTTAAATATTAAAACGGATGATGACAAACCGAATCTAGCTTCATAAGAGCTATCTCACACTCGAAATGCATCGTTCAAACTGAACCTATCTGACCCACTTTCACGCAGCCGAATGTAAGGAGTAGGCTTCCCAACAATCAATTCTAATCTACTCCCATTACAAAGCCGTATTTACAAACAAATACCACTCGAATCGAAAACAACACACGAACACTCGAATCAACTGTCAAAAGAGGCACTTCAACCTCTGTCGGCAGCTGCCAAACGCAGAGACTGTCCGTCAGTGAAACCGCAATCGACGCACTTGCCGCCGAGTGGATCCGAGACAATTGTGGGCATAGAATTTTGCAAAACCTGCTCACTCTCGCGCTAACGTACTATCTATCGCATCCCATGATCTCGTTTGAATACAATCGCTCGTTCGCTGGAAGCAGTACGCGGGCGGCCCTAATTTGTGCTCGATAAAATGGCGCCCCAATCTCACCCGGTCGATCTTTGCACAGGAAGTCGTACGTCAATCGGCGGCCCGCACCGCCCGGAGTTGCGTCTGTTGCAGATCGTTCGCTGCAGATTGGAACTAGGAAGTGTGTGGAATGCGAAATTAGTATCGGTACGCGTGTGTTATCTTACAACAACAAAAAAGCACAAAAAAGCGATACTCATCACAACTAATAAAGTTCTCGCAGCAGCACGACCTTGCAATCGGCGTCTGAGCACGGAGAAGTAAGTAAACTTTACTCAACCAGCCTGTCATAGCCTTTTCAGACAGAAGGAACGCGACGGTTGTTCCCATTACTCACAGAACACCAGCGTCGTCACGCGAAGGGACGTACTAATTACAGACATTGATGCTGTAATGATCCAATTGTGACGGGTTCGTACCAACTATCGATACGTGACAAATGTGCGGTGAGTCAGAGAACACACGAGGAAGGATTTTCCTTCCAGTCGCAAGTGGGAATTCATGATCCATCTTCCGTTTCAGGCTTTCCAAACGATGGCAAATCTCCGCAGCTCGCTCAAATAACCTTAGACGGCAAACTGCAACCTCAAAATGTCGCTCAAGCCAAGCCATCCATTGTGGTATCGTTCCAATCAATCACCGCCATAAAATGGCCGACGCTTTGCTTTCACCATGTCAGCGCGCGGGCCTTGTTCCACTCCAGCAAAAGACCTGAGGCAAATGAAGCGTCTAGGACGACGGCGAGGGGGGGGGGTGGGGGGGGGGGGGGGGGCGAGATGTCTGTGCTCCAGAGACCGACCGGTGTGTGCGTGTGTGTAGAGTCCATTAGTCCATTCGCTGTCGTCATGAAATGCAAACGCAACTCGTTGCACAATTACAACGATCCGATCGCACTTGGCCCGGGCAGGCGCAGCCACATGA
>JXXA01002371.1:0-15499 GCA_000956255.1 Anopheles punctulatus | reverse complement strand
TCTGGGGTTTCTCCCGCATACACTCTCATTTTGTGTGCTCTTCACCCCGTTTCAGCCTACCGCAACACACCCTTGCGTACAAACTACCTGTCAATTGTCGGCCGGGTATTCAATGTTAACTTTTTATTTTGTCATTGCGTCAAAACGGGATTTTTCGGCGACTTGGTTCTGTGTGAATTTTAATCATCTGCGATGTTTACGATAGAATTTAAATTAATAGCCTGAATATTTTATGAAAAACGTACATTTTACCTGTTATTTTTAGATAGGTAAGGTCTTTTATGTCCATGTAGAAAGCATTTCAGTGTACTGAGGAGTTGTACAACTGGTGATGGAAAGTCCCTTCCGGATCAACTTGGTCTGTTTCAAGAGTCACCCAAATAACTGTGCGTAGTGCAGCTATCATGTTGTCGAATTGTTATTTGATCTGGTGAGCATGTTTGGTTATTTTAAGATTTTAGTCTAGTTACCCTAACATTTGAATTGTTTCAGACAACAGCAGTTTTAAAATCTACTACGCTAGATATCGAGAACGTCTGCAAGGATGGTTTAGAGAAACTCGCCGGATTTATTGAAGCTGTTTTTTTTGTAAATTTATGTGTAAGGTAACTATGTTTATTTTCATTTCTAACAACCATACTTAATTTCTATTCTAATTAATTTCTTGTGACTTCAATGAAATGCGACTTCATAACTTGCATTACATCAAGACAAACTTTTTCGTTTATTCACAGAACGAATCAGACCGAATGCGATCGTGCGGCTTGACGATTTGGTAGCCGTAAAGTATTTGTTGAAAAATTATGGATAAAAAATTAATTAGGCACAGGACGTTTCTGCCTACTTAGTGTGGCGAGTGCCAAAAAAACCTTCGATTTCTCATAAAAATAACGAACGTGCTTTCGCGTTTTACATTAGCTTATTATCATGAATCTATTGTCGAGCTCGTTTCCGTTATCGGTTTTGTTGGACCCATTATAAGGTTTCTAACAGTATGTGTATATAATATGTTTTACTTTTATGTTTAACAGAGTAAATGTAATTTATAAAACTCATAACATGTAACACGTTTATCAAGCCAAACGGTATTTAGCGAAGGAATCATACCTAGGAAATTATGTGCAGCTCACCGTAGGTAAATTTAAGTAATTTTGAGAATTTTATGAGCACCTTACAAAACTTCAAATCACATTATTCGATCAATAAATGGCCTGAATATCGATTCCGAATACCATCAGTGCGTCTTATACTATATTTTATTTAGTTTACTGTGCTTTGTTGTTATCAGCTATGTGGACGATATTATTTATGAAAATATGTAACGTTTCATTCAACATTTGTTAGATCATTCAACATTTGTTAGACCAAAATACAGCCTTTAATTTTGCAAGCGATAGTGTTTAACTTTGTTGTTGATAGCTATTGGAGAATAGAAAGATTTCTATTGGAGCGAAAGTTTGTTAATGTTACGTTTCATATCGCGCGGTAAAAGAAAAAGTTAGTGCGCATTAGTATCAGACAGCTTGCCAACATCCGGAATGCAAACAAACTAGTACAAACGAAATGCTGAGCTTCGACTCGCAAACTCAACATTTCAACATACAGCTTTGTTATGGAGGCCAATCTATTAGTTGCTGTTATATAATGGTGTGGCTCACTACAGCAAAGGAACATGGACATTTCTTGTCAATTTAAGAAGATTGTTTGTAAAAGATTCCTAGAAGCTGAAGCATTTCGTGAGTGAAAAGTTATGGTCAGAGTCAGTTAGGTGGAGTGATGATGCCAATGGCAAAAATCACGGTTTTTGCAATATTAAATCGCAATCCCGTGAATCTACCGAATGCATCAATGATCATTTACTTGCTCTATTGATTATTGATTCACCACGGAAAGCTATTTTGCGTTATCGACATATGGAAAGACCAGGTCATCCCCACGATTACATACGCTTTCTAGTCTTCTGACGGGAGGATAATAGGTGTATAGATAAGGTATCACTCTGGTGAGCAGAACATTGGATGGGAGGATTCGAGAAAGAGGATTCGGGAAGAGGATTTTATTATTAATCTTAATCATTGATGAAGTGCTTTGATATGAAACGGTTTAAGTTCATATCAGAAGAAAGATATGCCAATATTTGTTAATTTCGTGGAAATGAAGCGTAAGGGAAATGGGGTCATCAATTTTATTCCCATTTATATATTTGTTCGGTTATCATTTACATACTATAACCTTGTTGTTCTATTCTGTATCGTCGTTGTTACTGTTAATTTTGATAATTAGAAATACTTTCACGACAGATACGTATTTCGTTAATGACAGCAAAATCTTCGAAACATTTGATCTAAATTTTAAATACTATGCCCTTCAGTTAGCAATGCAACTCGTCAGGATCTTATGGAAAACAAGACCATGAGAGGTATGAATTTATATTAGTCGCACCATTATTGGATCCACGATGCATAATTCTGACTAGTCTAGATGTCCATTATACCTTGAACTAATAAAGGTTATCTGGAATTATAAATATGGACCTAATTGCTAACAGTAATATGTTCGCGGCATATGTGAGAGTTGCATAAACTGTAAATGCTAATGATTATTAAATGAAAGAAGGAGTATTTCAGTAAATCAGTGCAAAATATGTAACTATTTTCGTACATCATTTCGTACGGATAGCCTATGATATACACTGTCGATCAAAGCGTGATCCTGAATCATGTGTGAGGTTTCCTACACAGCTACCTAGCGCATTAAGGTATATTCGACGATTTCAGAGTTCGGAGTTGAACTCCTCTGGAACTTTTACAGGATTTTTTTGGGTTGCAATGCTAACTTTTTTATGAAAAACTCGTACCTCTTCGATCTACCTTAGTTGCTCGAAGCAGCGAAGGAGAATAGATTACAACTGATGTGACCTGATAAAGCGTTAGTCTTAACTGCGCTTGACGTTGCTTTTTTGGGTATTTTTTAAAGAAGTAGGTAATTATGGTGGAAGTAATTGTTGGCTGTTTTTTAAAATAAATTTTACTTCATATTACCGACATACGATGTCAGATCCTCGCGATTTTTAAAGTTACAACGTGATGGACAAACTGAAAACATTGCCTTTTCCAAGGCACGACATGCGGTTTTTTTACCCAAATTATTTTGATTACAAGAATCGGGTTCGTTAGCTCAATCCGCGTTTAGGAGCAATTTTCATTGTTTGATATTGATTAATATTTGAATCAGTGTTTTTTCAAGTCTTAATAAGTTTCATATCAATGAATCAATGATGGATGACAATGTTAAAACCTATACACACGGTATTTATTTTTGGGGTCGCAACTTTTTCAAACATTATATTCAAATATTGTACAAAATGCGTGGAAAATTTCTATCGAGTTATCATATAGCTTGTCTCGATACACATACATTTTTGTAATACGTTTTAGTTTTGAACCCGTTGATTTAATTGTATTTATCCTTACGTTAAATTTACGGTATAAATTTACCGTAAATGAGATGTTTACCCTTGGAATATTTAGTAAAATAAAAAAAAAATCAATTTACATTACTAGCTTGATTTGATTTAGTTTAATTTGCTAAATGACGGCCTGTTGGTATTTGTTGGTCCCCTGTCCCGTATTGACCCCTGTTGGTATTTGTTGTATGGTATCCACATTGCTAGTTGTTATCGTCAAATATACTTCAAGCGGTTCGGCTAAAGCAGCTGAGGTCTCCGGATAACGTTGGTCGTTGACCTCCAAAATTTCCTTACGGGTTGTTTCGAAAATGCAAAACAAAGCATATCTTGGTTTTGGATTCATCAAACCGTTGAAATAAAAAATTGTTCATATTTAATATGATAGTGAGGATGGCCTATCTCGAACCTCTCCTTTGGATTGTCGTTCTCAATACAGAAGCTACCGTTAAGATAATTTTATAAAGCAAGTAAAATATGTTCCGGAATATTGTGAATGAAGCCGCTTCCTATATCTTGCTACCAACAAAAATATTTATCTAACACATGGTGAATGGAATATGTCCAAAACATTTATTTTTACGGCAACCAATACAATGAAATGGATAACGATTCCAAGCGATTAATAAAATAATTAAAAATAATCCCTAGGTTGCCTCAATGCTCTTTCATGGCCGCCCCAATCTATTGGATAATATTTGGAAGACCGGCAATCCTGAAATTGATTGTGAAGGCGTTCGTTACAAAGACTCTTCGAACGTATAAACGTACAAAACCTTTATGAGATTAAAATTCAAAGCATTTGAAATTTTTGAATACGAGCAAGAACCTTATTGGGGAAATATTAACATAACGATTATTGTACCTGAAAATCTTTTGTGTAAAACTATTATTTACTAGATAACTGAATATTATTTCTCATTATACGATGTAACCATCTTACCATTGTTCTAGCCGAATAATACAGAATAAACACATATTTTTAAAAGGGTTGTATTTTTTATGCGACCGCGTATCTTTTGAGTAGCAAAATAAAAAAGACTCAATTGTTCTAGCACAGTTTTTCACAGTTTCGTAAGTTTTTTATCTTTCAGAATCTTACAAAAAAAATGAAGAAATACACATAAAATTTGACGTGTGCTCATCAAGCATGTGGATTAACCGGGTGATAAATTGTTACATGTTAATACTTATATTATAGTTTAATTTGTGGGGCCTCGAGGTAGTATATCATTACATTTATTAGCAGAAAATACGTGACGTTAAAAAAAAGGCTTTCCGCTCAAACCGATTTCATTAAAAATATTTTGTATTATTTAAAATAAAAATTAATTTGACATTTCATACGCTGTATTTGGTGCATAGATCCTGCGCATGAGCAGATATATTTGATGCCTTATTTTATAACTAGCACGAGCTCGTTTCCGATACCAATGGAAGCCATAACGCAAATGTTTCGCGTTTTGTCTGTTTTTTTAGGAAGGACCATCAGGGTATAAAAGTCATGTAGTTCTAATCAAGATGTGAACGAATCGACTACGGGAACGCGACAACTTTAAAGCGGATCCCTCACGATTTTTCCAGCAACAAGGATTTAGATTCGTCTTTTAGTGAATGTGCTTTTATTACCCCCATGATTAGTGATTGAAGGATAATAACAGGTTTTTGTGTACCAGGTTTTATAATTTGTTACGAACCTTTCGTAATGATTTTCCTGTATAAAATGACAATCAACCAACTAGCGACTAAAGCAGCATTGTAAAGGTATGATTATAATTATTTTACGAAAGTGTGAAATAAAGTGTTTCCTGAAATGAAACATATCCCTAAATAACAATCTAAACATTTAAGGATAGTATAAATCGATAATGACTAACCAGTGGTGAAAACAAATTACAGTTTCGAAAATAAAAAAAAATCCTCCAACCGTGGTTGTTGAAAACTTTTCACATGTATAATTAAAGCTAAATCGAAATCGACGTTGAGAATTCGATCGTTAAAAACCAAAATTATGTAGCAAAATGAGCTATGTTATGCGGCACCTGAAAGAGGGTTAGCACACCGACAAACAAAATAAGCTATCTTTCCAGTGAAATGATGAATTTAATCACCTACATTGACCTACAAAGACCTACAAGTACATAGGCGTGCCATTGCCATGATCATGCGACTGTAATAAAAACGCAAGAGTAGCATGCATGTACACTGAAATTGCAGAACAACAGGTGTTAAAAAAGAAATGTATTTTCAAGAAAATGTGAATATAAAAAAAACTTAGAGAGGAAGTTAAAACAAAAAGGTGTGTTCTGAACAGCGCCTGAGTACGAAATAACCGACTAGTAAGTTTGAGTTTTCGCGCGTGTGTGTGTGTGTGTGTGGGTGTGTGTGTGACAGAGAAAGACAGAGTGTTTTACATCAAGGCGACATTTTATTGCATTCCTCACTCTTTTGTTTCGGGGAATTCAACCACAATTATCATTGCTAACTGCATTTTAAGAAAAAGTGTTTACTGTGAGTGAGTTTTTGGTTTACATAGATTTTCTTATTTCGGATGCTCTTACGTTTGCGGTATATCTGCTAAAAATTGAACTATTAAAAATTAAACTTTCATGAAGTTCATTGATTAGGTGATTTTTATAAGTAGCGAGTAGGGTAGTGAAAGTAAATAAACACAACATCACTTTTGCAACTTGAGTGTGCATGCATCTTGCTCTCACACTCAAGGACATTTAGAAGCCTGTCAAGCAGTCATGGTGTGTATTGATTTTTTACGACACGAACTCGTGGTACACAGTTTCAACAAAGAGACATTAATGCAATGCGTGCAATTTATATCCTTTTCCAAACATATTTTGCAAAATAATTTCACAAACACATTTTTACTGTAACTTATGTATCATTGCCCTCCAACAGGATTCCAGGTCCATTCGACATCTTGTCATATCTTCCAGCGGTACTGTTGTCATCATTCATAATAAAATTCACGTGGTGTCTACCTTCTATGCGTGCAAAGGACCGGCAAAGCATTGAACAAAACTGATCTCCATTGTGGCACTGCATCTACATCACTATACCCTGCTCAAGGCTCCTCGGAGTAGGGTTATTGGCTCCACGATTGGTGAGATTCTTTTGCTGCATTCATAACTCGGTGATTCACTTGCGTTGTATTGCTACTACAGGTGTTTGTTCTTTATGATACATTAAGTGAAAAAGTACTGTAATTGTTGATGTTTTTGGCAGACTATTTTAGTGTGGACATACAATGCACTAACAAGCCCTCATCATTGGAAGCCCCTTAAAATATAATTTGTGTAATTCATATAAATCTCTTTTTCTTCATCGTACCGACTAAAGCTATGCCTACCGTGTTTCCGGAGTACTACAATAATTTTTATCACCATTGCTAGTTAATCACTAGTACTTAAAGAGAAACAGGTGTGCGCAAAATACCTCAAATTCCTCAAATTTTGATAATTGATCGGATGCACTGCTGTGCACCAAAGGAGAGTATCAAGACTATCTCACTATTTTAAGCAACTGTTCAACTAAGTCCAGGTATTTTTCAATATGTTCGTGAATGAATAATGCATGAGTTTTCATTACTTTTACAAGCTAGATGAATGTATAAAATTATTCAATTATGTATTTAACAAATTTTGTTGGACTATTAGGTGTATTCTTAGAAAATGTCGTATTTTTTTTACAAATTTGATGCTTCATTGTGAAAAAATGTTCATACATTTATTGTTCAAAGTATTGGTCATCGCTAGCTATAGCTTTTTCCCATCTTTGTGGTAGTAGACGGATACCCTCTCGGAAAAATGATGCCGGTTTGGCGGCTATCCACGAATCGATCCATTTTTTGACTTCGTCATAATTACGGAAGTGCTGGTCAACCAGGTCATGTTGCATCGATCGGAAGAGATGGTAATCGGATGGCGCAATGTCCTGACTATACGGCGGGTGGGGTAGGACATCCCACTTGACCTTTTCCAAGTATGTTTTCACCGTCTGTGCAACATGTGGCCGAGAACTGTCATGTTACAAAGTGACTTTGTAGTGTTTTTTAGCGTATTTCGGCCGATTTTCACGCAATGCACGGCTCAAACGCATCAGTTGTTGCCGGTAGACTTCGCCCGTGATGGTTTCATCCGGTTGCAACAGCTCATAGTAGACCACACCCAGCTGGTCCCTCCAAATACACAGCATGATCTTGAGGCCATGAATAATGGGGTTGGCCGTCGATGTTGTGGCATGGCAGGGGTATCCATACGTTGCCTTACGTTTTGGATTGTCGTAATGGATCCACTTTTTGTCACCAGTCACAATTCGATCCAAAAAACCCTTCCGTATGTGCCGTTTAAGCAGATCTTCGCATGTGAAAAAACGGCGGTCAACTTTTCTCGGCCGCAATTCGTATGGCACCCAATGACCGACCTTTCGAATCATTCCCAATACTTTCAAACGCTTACTAATGGCTGGTTGGTTAACTCCCAATGCTGCTGCAAGTTCTTCTTGCGTTTGCGACGGGTCTTGGTCGAGCAAAGTTTCCAATTCGACGTCTTCAAACTTTTTGACCGGGCCGGGGCGTTCCTTGTCTTCAGTAACAAAATCACCACTTTTAAAGCGTGCAAACCAACGCTGACACCTTCAAACGTCGATTTTGTAGTCCGGGTATGTTTCGGAGAGCAATTCACATGCTTGAGATGCACTTTTCTTTGAATTAAACAGGAAAATTTAAAACTTCCCGCAAATGCTGCTTTGTTGGCTCGAATTTCGACATTTTTTGGCTTCACAAAAACTTGTTTACTTTCACTAATGATGCGTAAATACGACATTTTTTATGAATACCCCTAATACATTACAAGCAAAATAGGATTTAATTTTGAAACCTTTACTCTTAATTTGGAATACTGACCAGAGTCAACTAGTGCGCATAAACACTCAGTAGAGTAAGTTAAATACTCTTTGGACTTGGGTGTCATACATCTAGAAGGACTTGGTTAATAGAGCAATACATTTTTATTTTTTAGTCTCTTTACATTTATAAAAATATTTCAATCTTTTAAATTATAAAATAAAATGATGTTCCTCAAAGTATGAACCTCAAAAACCAAATTGCACTGTCGCAAATCGATTTAATCGATTTAAAAACGTTCTACATTTCATAAAGAGTCGAAATAAAAAAAAGGAACATTTTAAAATTATTTGTAATGTTCATGCGAAAGTAAGATTCTATCAGAGCGTGAAGATACTGTGAGAAAAATCTACAAAGATAGAGACTGACGCAGAAAGTCCTGTGCATTTCTATGTTACTTGAGTTGCTTTTTCTGGTGCGGCAACAGCCGAGATCAACTAGGCTAAACTTGTCCTTCAGTATACCTCAAGAGTCAAGAGTCATCATGCAGGAATATTGGAGGTAGTTTTGAAAATGGCACAAATGTTTTTAATTCTAGCACTGAAGACATCATGGAGACGTGTGTCAAAAGCTTTAGCTTTAACTTTGCTTCGAAATGACGAATAACCAAAATGTCTTGATGTTACCGCTTAGATTGCGCGGTATATGCAAAATATGTTTGTCATGCGTTTGATGATAACAACTCACTGGTAGCAAATAATGCGAACTATCAAGGGTGAGTTCTGGTAGCAAAAAATTTAATTGATTAATTAAAAGCTACATATTTGCAAATCTATACTCTTTTCAATTTTCTCTGCTAGCGATCAATACTATTCCGGAGAAATTGGTTCATTTGAATGTGAACCATTATAAAAATTCGTAGTTATTGACTACTGATTAAATAAGACAGTTATCAGTTTTGACAAAGTTTGTATGAAGTTCACTCAGCTTACAGAGCTTCCTGTGGTTTTGTGCGTGAAAGAATACCACTAGTTTCTGACTATTCTTCTAAACCATATTGTATGATTGTTTCGTGGTGTTTTTTTTCAGATGCAATAGCATCGCTATCAGTCGATACGACTCACAGCTTTATGCAGGTTAACAGATTTTCAAAAAGGTTAATGCACCATGTTTCACCTGTCTAGATCTGAAAGTTATAAGATACTGAGTTATAAAAAAAAAATATTTAAAATTCTCAATTATAGTTTCTTCCACAAGTCTTACAGCTTTTGATGGAAGTTATATCTAACCTGATTTATTCCTGAAGAAGAATTATTGGTCAAAATAAGAGCGATTGAAGGTTGCACTATTGTGGCAACATAGTGTCATGGAGATAGAGTCCATGATGTAATCTCTTCCAAGCATGTTCGTGCAGGAACGAAGTCGAGACAAATCTTGTGTGAAAATGATTGAAGCTAATTGTTGGAAATCAATGTATTTAACAATCGTGCGCAGTTCTTATATTATTGTTCCGCATCCTCTTAGCCATTTTTTGAAGCGCACTTAGCGAGGATGGTGTAGTTTTTGCTTAACTAAAATAGTATGACGGAAGAACAAGGTGCCTATCATCAGTGTTAGTTAGACTTAGACCTACGCCATATTGTGAGGCGTAGGTCTCCCTGTGTTCCTTGACTTTTTTTGTTCACTGGGCATTTGCTCCCTTTGTTGTGCCTTATCCATAGCCTACTCGATTCAATTGTTGAAACTGTTCTCTAGATATTAATACTTCTTGTATGAAAACATATAGCTAGTGCAAAGTCCTCTTCCTAAAGTTGAGTTATCTTCAGAGCTATGAAACATTTTCGTTCATTTGAAAATCGCTATACAATCATACCAAGGAGTAAGAGATTTCTCAAATTAATTTTAGGTCAACTCAAAATGGTCAAGACATGATTGCCAATTTTTGACATTATTTCAAAATTTTCGTTAGACATAGGCATACATTAATCCCGACTCCACACATAATAATAAATAAATAATAAATTCCTATGGCAATAAATTCCTATGGACAAGCAATAAATAACAGTCAATTATTCTACAGTACGAAAACCACAAACCGTGTATGCAACAGTAATGTACAAAGCATTGAGCCACATTTGTACAGCTGACACATCGATCTGATTGCTCTGTCATAGGTTTGGTTACGGCAATACGTAAAATACGGCAGTTACGAGAGAAACAGAAAACTCTCAACAACGCCGCTGCGCCTTCTCATTTGATAGTGTGCGTGTGCGCTGGCGTCAGCCACTACAAGCTTATTTTTGTAGTGGTCCTAGGTCAAGTTTCACCGTGCGTCTTCAGGTGCGCACGGCCTCGAAACCAGCGCCTCGGAATGACTGGAAGGACAAACCTCTAATGCCAAGCGGAGCAATTTTTCCCTCTTCATTCGCGTTTTGACCATTCGCATCGTACGATGTACAGTGATAAGTGAAGGGTTTAGTACGGAGTCGAATGTTATTCTCCGCTCTTCTACAGTCTCGGGCTTCGTTGTAGCTTTTGTTAGAAATGTTGTACAAAACATCGATACAAGAGTTATGGTATTTTCTAGTGCATGTTATCGTTAACAGACGTACCTGAACTTCGTTCTGCAATCACTTTTCAAAGTTGCATCTTTCACGTAATTACAAAATCCATCAATCAGCGTACCGTGTGGTTCGATCAGTGAAGTAAAAGTTGTACATCAGCATTTTCTCCGGTGAGCATACAGCACACATGCATCGAAATTAGTAATGGTAAAGCTGTGGTTTCCACGACTTTGAAGACATAATTTATAACTGCAGTCTTACTACTCTTCTCGATAAATCTTATTGCTTCGATCTTATCATTACTCTCAGCAATAGCTGTCGTTGTTGTAGTTAGGTTACTTCTTATGCACTTCTAAAATACAGTAACGTCCTTCGCATTATTGCACTGTAACATCATATGTCTCAGTCGCCCAGTTCTAGCTGAAATGATATGTGTCAGTTGTGGCTTTCATTTCATTCTTCTTGTTTGTAGGTGTTAT
Source organism: Anopheles punctulatus (assembly GCA_000956255.1). NCBI lineage: Eukaryota > Metazoa > Arthropoda > Insecta > Diptera > Culicidae > Anopheles > Anopheles punctulatus. Next base: position 4,132 of record JXXA01002371.1, on the reverse strand, counting down.
CAGTGATTAAAAAACATATTTTAACGCTAATTGTATTAAAATACTGTATTTACTGACACATTTAACACTGCTTGAATCATGAGTTTTAATTTTTAAAAGAAAAGTTAAGTAATTGAGTTTTAACACAGAACCAATTCTACAATGAAAAGCACTTTGCTTGTAAGTAATTACTGTTTTTGTTTTGTGTTTATAACAGAAAATTTGGCATCTACTATTTTTATGTTAAAATATACGGAAAGGGCTTCACATGGAAATTTTCCATAGTTTTTATCCATTGGAATGATTCGAAAATCAACCGCTATGAGAATTATAAATAATAAGTAAATATGTACTGGATTGTGCACCAGAAAATATAAAAATGAGAAAAAAAAATTAGAAACACTAAATTTATGTAAAAATTTGACTAGAATTACTACGGTGATATCACCGATACCGAAATATTAAACATTTATTTCCAGTTTTTTTTCTGTTGGACGAAACCCTATTCTATGTATAAAAAATGTTCATATTCAAATATTTCTTGCAATTATTTGTCATTTTTTTAAATTCACAGCAACATTTGGACACATAACATAACACAAAGATTATTAATCGATGATGCGCAGGTGTTCTTCAACATGTTTCTGTTATATAGTATGCGTTATCAAAAATATTTGACTTATCAGGCACTTTTTATGTCTATGGAAAACCTCTTAAAATATTGTTTGTTTAAAAAGTGCTGTTTTCACTTCTTTCAAAAACAATCCTTACATAAATTCTCTTGTTTTATGAAGTACTGTTTGTTTTTGTTTCTGCTTACGGTGCTAGTGATTTGGTGTGTAGTTGGATTGGATCGTTGTCTTTTTTTTTTCTTGTGTACAACGAGCCATGCGGTCATGACTGCCGTGCTTCCAGTTCATCAGACTATTTAACACGACCAAATATATACATATAAATATACCTACATACATACATATAAATATATACATATTAATATAACATCGCTTGTATAAGTTGTTTATTTTTAAGAATCTCTTAACACTAATAACTAATAACTTTATTGATACTAACTAAGCATTTTGATATGTTACATTATGTTAATGTTACAATTTGTGAAGAAGAAGTTGGAGTTTGTGATAGTTAGATAGGATTGAGTGTTTTATTACGTTAACAAAGGTTTATGATCTTCTTGCTTCAACTAAGATTAACTAAACTAAACATGAAGCGGCCCTGTGATGCTATTGTAGTGGCGTCGGGTTCACACGGTCTCTTTTCCTTCAGTAAAGAATGACTTATCAGCTATGAGTCCGTAAAATAGTCGTGTAAGCTGGTAACACGGAAGAAAAACAAATAAAAACTATCTATGCTAGATATCATGTTACATTCTCAATAGTTTTAGGGTGTTCATAGTTGTATGTGCGTTATTTTTTATCTTGTTAAATACTGTTTATCTAATCTTTGAACACTTGATTCAATTTTTTATCGCTTTTTTGATAAACTGTCTATTCTTAATCTCCAAATCCTCACATTATTCACATTATGAATTCACATTATTTTTATTTTTCTCTACGAACTTATACTTCAACAACCAATCAATTTTTTATTCCCATAAAGAATGATTTGAGGGATTTTGCATTCACAATGCCAGCGATGTTTTTGTGTTACATTATGAACCGTAAACAGACCGTTAAATAGGTTTGTACTTCCTCTATTCGTCTATCACACTTTACGTCACCATTAAATTCGTTTCAAAGCATGCAACATTACGCAGTTCATTATTGGATATTTTGTATTAACGTGTGTGTGCTATCCAACGAAATGTTTCTGTGCTTATTATGCCACATTTAAACATCACAATGGTGATCAATCATCGTAAGCTTCAGTATTGAATCAGCGGGCATATGACTAAAATTTCTGGCCGTCACTTGATGTCTTACGGAAGAGTCAAGAGTCTTACGGAAGTCAATTGTTGTAAAATTCCATTGCCTCTCCCGCGTGACCAAACCGCGTGAATGGTGCAGGTGTCTTTATCAAATCTTTCTGCGCATGCGTGCAATGTTCGTGCCTAGTTACGGCCGTTATCAGTGTGACTTTAAATAAGAGATACATTGAATGAAACCAATGAAATAGTAGCAATCCTATCAATGTCAAGAACATGTTTTTAATCTGGTGTCCTCTGATAAGCGAATTTGTCTTACAGGAAAGTCATCCATCGCGTTAAGAACATCGAATATTAATTAACCTTTGTACTATTGTGCATAGTCTATAAGTATTTTGTTTTCATTTTTGGAACCTTGTAAAAACTCTAATTTAAAAGTACTCTGTGTCTGCAAACTGCGACAGTTATTCAAGCAGTAAAAATAATAATAGGTTTAACAGTACTGCTACTCACTATAGGGCAGCTATATATGTCTTTCCTAGGCTACATTTTTATTAAAAACGTATACGTGTGAATTAAACAAGCCAAAACAATAAGTTTTGTTTCACAATCTGCAACAAATAATGAATAATAATATAAAAAACTTTAAACAATAAACAAATTAACTGGTGTTCTACATTGAAGAGAAGTATACAAAAATCTCAAAATGAAACAAAATTTTAACCATTTCCATAAAAATGGTTGTATAACTCATGAAGATCTCACGTACGTTCAAACATCCCTGAGCAGTTGCATATAGAAATTCAGGCAACCGTGCGCTCCGTAATAGGTGTATCATTTCTGGTACCGGTTCTTCGGAAGATTTATCACAGATTTGCTACCATTACAGGGGTTAGGCATGTTGGGACTGCAATGACTGTAATTAAATGACCAAGCACCATGCACGGCATGACCGCTTTTATGAAGTAGATTTCCGTAATCGAGTATCTCGTTAAGGCGGACAGCATTAGTTCCGACCAAAAACAGAAATGAACAGAACCATCAGACTTTAGCATTCGTTTTGTTTGTCTGGTGTAAATGAGATAACGAGTTCACCAATGCAAAGTTTCTAATTTAGCTTGCGTTCGTATGATGCTTTACTGGTATTGTTGAACGTGATTGACGGTACTTTTTGTACACAGAATTTGACTTTAAGTTCATCAACTCGAACGAATTAAATTCTTCGTTCGTGGTAGACTAACAACAATAAAAAGTCGACCCTTGCTGAGTGTTCAGTCTATATATGACGCCATATTAAGCCCAAAATACCCATACACAAAATGCAAATGATGCTCAACTCCACGATGAAAAGCGTTATTTATCACCGATTTATCACCGTGTAAATGTATATCATAAACCTATGTGATTTTAGCCGATGCTTTTTACGATCAAATTTATAATCCAGACGCGAATCGCAAACAACTATTAACGATGCACATCTTTTTCGTGCCTAAGAAACATACAGTTTACCAGTTTGAACACTAATAACTTATAACAGGCATAATAATTTATATGCCTGTAAGCTCATTTCTTACACTAATTTCGGATAAATAGGCACCTCCCAGCAATACAGAGAAATGTGTCCGAAACTATGATGTGTTTTGGAACTACGATAAGTTTCATACGTTTTCTGAAGCAATTTTTTTGTAATTAAAAAAAAAGTATATTTACAAACATCTTAAAACTAGCGAACAATATCAGAACACGTAGGAAAGCACAAGGGTTACAATGAACATTTGAGGATATCTATATCGATCACAGCATCGTTGTTACCAACGATGTGGATGATATGATTAGCAAATAAACGTAGGATAGGAATCCGTGTATCTGTATTTATGCTATATAACGGATAAACGGAGAGACATGCATGACGGGCAAAAGTTAGGAACGATGACATATATCGCCTGTTAGAGAGTATTCCACGCAGTCGATACCCTCGAACAATTAACAAATTTATGTTCCAAAGACTCGTCTAAGGAGCACACAGGACAAGCTGCTGATCGGCCCATGTTTCGCATTAGATCCCCATGTTGGACCTTGTTGTTTACGAGGAGATAGAGTATCTCTCTTTGTTTGGAAGACAACGGATGGCTAGCGATACTCGTCGCCAGTTGATGGACGCATCTGTTGTTATGATCCTCGCATCGCTGTATTAACGTTTTCCTCACGAACCTGGTAGTAAACATTTCCACCGATGTTGACGGAATGTATCCCATCAATTGTACGACAGATCTC
>JXXA01002364.1:0-10750 GCA_000956255.1 Anopheles punctulatus | reverse complement strand
TCCCGCAACCAAACGGTGGCAGAACCAGTTGCCAGAAAACGCACACAACTCGCTCGCGCGCACGGTGTGATATTAAAAAGGTATTAAAAAGATACCCTGACACCGATTTCTTCCGATCCGGTGCGATCTCGGCGTGTTCGAGTGCGGCGGTTGCGTAAGAGGAAGCGCACGCGCCAGTAATGGACACCCGCGCTTCACATTCGGCGTGAACTGAGCGACTTAACAAGCCCCGCACGGTTCGGCACCATCAAATCTACATTATCTGTATCTAGCGGGGAGTCGGTGGCGGGAGCTCAGTATGCACTGTTTGTACCGCGCAACGTACGCGAGCAAACGAAACAAGGAAATTGGGCTTTTCCACCACCACTTCCACCGCTGGTACGTGAAACCACTGTAGCACGCACTGCAAATATGATACACATTTTCCCATTAAGTAATCACGGAGGCGCATTGCTCTTTGGGTTAGCGCACAGCCACGCTAGCCCGGCGGAAGTGATTGCGTGATCCAGATTTCGTACGGGCGATGTGCCGTGGCGCAGATGGGGACGTCACGTAAGGGGTGCCTGGAGTGCAGCATAATTTATATACGAAACACACACACACGCCCCGAATGGATGGTGCTTCCCGGGCAGAAGTCGATGAATGGGTTCCATTTTAAAAAAAAAAGCCTGCTTAGCTTTCCATTAGTGTCACTCGCGCTGGAAAGATCGGAATAAAGTGTGCACTAATTATTGGGTGTTTGTGTAGGAACTTCCGAAGAACTTCGTTGGGATCATAGCTCCCCCCCCCCCCCCCCCCCCGCGGCAACAATGTAGCGTCTTTAGAAAAGGGCTAGAGAGCGAGAAAGAGACCCCGAAAGACGACGGTGTCAGGTCGTCCGAAGGCGTCGATCGCAACGAGATTGGCATCCACCGCAGGCGTCGTCCGCTGCATTCCACGCGTCAGTTGGCAACGCTTGCACGCACCAGACATTGTAGTGTCCTCCAGACATCCCTTCCCGCAGACATCGAATCGGAAGATCCCGCCAGGCGCGGGTCTCGTGCCAGCAGCGGCGCAACGACGGTGGACACGATTGGAGCTCAAGTTCGTCCGATTTCCCGCGCCCCTAAGCAGGGGATGACAGGGCGGAAGACCACGCGCACGCCCGGCAACATTGTGCTCAGGTTTGAATAAGAATTAATCAAAACGAGCTGCCCGTTAATAGAAGTGCGTCGTAATCTTCACATCCTGGTGCGGGGCGGAGCACGCTGAGCCTATAATCCCGCTTTTATGATCCTTTACTCATTAATAAACGATCTTGATAGATGGGCTTTTTTTTCGTGGGAGACTATCCGCTCCCCCCCCCTTCCCCCCCGGTTGGCTTTCGGAAAGCTGCCCAAGCATTGCGAGTGCCGGTTCGGATGATTTACGGTTGAATTATTTCCATCGGAAAATCATGAACTTACATTGTGGCGGCGAGAGTAGGTTTATTTAAATGAAGGTTTCGTGTTTGCTAAGCGGCCATTTATCACGTGTAAATGTGTTCCACTTTGCCAAGCACCTGGTACCCTATTAGGGCGATAAGATGACATCGTTTTTATTTGCTCATGAATGGGTTCTCTTAAATAGCGGCACCGGAAAACGAATTTCAAAATGATTTGTTCATTGCATTTTTAACCTTCAAGCAAATTTTAAGTTCTTTGTGCGCTCGTCTCTTCGCTTCTTCTGTGGAATGTTGACACACACACGCACACATCGGCCGACTGACTTCTGCGGAACGCATTATACTCCACTTCGGAGGGCGATCGTTTCCATCTTCCGTATCAGTCATCGGTAGATGGTGAGGCTAAAAAAAAATAAATAAACTGTTCCTGCGAACGTCCGGAGCAAGCAATAACTCAAAACAGCCAGAAGACTGCCAGTATGGGAAGGGAGCGGCCGAGCCGAAGCGGTGGTGCAAGATATTCGAGCTCAACCTTTTACCCGGTGCGAGATGCGTCCGTCGATCGGCGGTGCGATCTGGCGCTGTGGCCCAAAGCGACTCGCAAAATGCTCGGCATTCCGCAGGCCTTCGCCCGGCCCCGGACCGGGCATGTGATATTTCAATTCCATTTATCGTGCGAGACGCTTCGCTGGATTGATAAATCAACTGTGAGCCGCTTCGGCGTCTGTCACACGGAACGCTCAAGACTGTCACTGCTGCGGCACTGGCCCTAAGCTGCGGTCCGCTGGCCACGGTCTGCTTAATTACTCGCCCCGCAGCGCAAAATCATCACGCGCGCGTACAGACGGTGGTAGGGGATTATCGAGCCCTTGGCTCGATCGGGGATCGATGCCGCGATTCGCATCGCTCGCTGGAGCCATCCGATGCCGTCCGATGTCTGGGAGGCTGGGAGTACCGACCGAAGCGTGTAGAAAGAATTTTATCGTGATGAATTAATCTTTGCCTCCTATTGGATCGCCTCCTTGGATCGCTGATCGCTGGACTAGCGCACTGGAGTCTTGCCCCATCTTGTGGCGTACTGCGTGAGTGCCGGGTGCGCTGAGTTCTTCAGGCCTTACTGGACATCGTCCGGAGTCAAAACGATCCGCGTGCTTTAATGTCGAACGGACGGGCGCCCCAAACTGGGACGTCGCCCTTGCCGCGTCCCCTCCCGCTGCCATCCGTTACTGTCCTGTCTACGCCTTTTCTCTACGCTGCCTGCCATAAACCATAAAACTGCATCTCCGCTCGACCCGTTTCGAATCGGATCGATCGTTCACTTTGGTCGCTTTTATTGGCTCCGGCTCCGATCCGGACGTTGAGTGGCGTTTATGATAATAATAAAAAATTAAGAAAATCAAATCTTCACCATCGCTCGTTCGCTCCGATCGCGTGAAGCATTCGTCCCGCTGCGATCCGATCGCGAGACAACAGGACGTGCGCTGTGCGTGGCTCCAGCGCGTGGACCGGGTTTTATGGGTCCGCGTCCTAGGTCCTAGGTTCGCTTGTTCAATGTTACATTTAGAGAGTGTGTTTTCTTCTCAGAACTCAGGCACAACTCGGGCTGCGATTACCACTGCGTCTATGTTTAGTTTTTGTATGGAAAAATGCGTTATTTCTCTTGCACCGTCTACATCATTCTCCTCTGCTTCCACATCTTCAGTAGAGTGGAAAATAGATTTTAATCTCTTTTTAATTATGGCGCACGTTGCTGCACACGGTATAGCTTTCTCCCGGCCACCTAGTGCCCCTTGGCTTGCCCGCTTCAAACTGCAACAATATAAACGTATGCGGCCGCGACAGCCGATTGAAACATTCGCCCGTTTGGTGCCCGCAAGGGTGGAGGTAAAAGTCCATAAACCGTGCGCCTTAAAGGAAGTAGCATTCGGTCAATCGTACGATGTAAACGTCACGTCTCACGATCGTGTATAAATTTGCATACCGACGGCGGGAACCCGGCAAGCGGCAAACGCTCCCGCTGACGGGGGATGGCGGCTAGATTATTGTCTATTTTTTTACCCGGGAACTGCAGGCGCCCCGCGCCGGGTAACGAGAATCGAAACACTCCGCTCAGGCTTGTGTTTGCCCACCGACAGCCGAACCGGCGACCCTTCTGGCCGCACGCCTCCCGGTGGGGAAGTGCATAATGATCTTTGCTTCGGACGTCGGACGTCGCGCAAATATCGGCTGCGTTGATGGCTCTCTCCCGGCAGAGCAAACGGAATGGAATGGAATTGGACTAGAACCAGTTCTAGTAAAATGCAAGCATTGGGCAGCATTGCTTGCGATACCATCAGGGCGTAGAAAGGGAACGGAGGATGGAAGTGTTTCACCTCTATGATAAATACCAGTTTAAGTTCTTGCGCCTAAGTGAGTTGTATTTGCACAACTTGCGCTCCTCGCGAGGGGAAAACCTGAACTCGCGGCGGATGGATATGCTGATGATGATGGCGATGCCTACGGCACAGGGTACCACGGCACGGTAAGGGGGTAGAACATAACATGCGCAGACTCGCAACATGACGATACCAGTAGTTCTGACGGGAGTGATAAATTGTGAAAATTTGCATGCACGCATTCGCCATTGCGCATCGTTGGCTGCGGCATCAGGTACAAATTGGCCGATGGTCAGTACGTCCACGGCGTGGTTTGATTCATGGCGCCTGCATCGTTCGTGTAGTTCCATTGTGAAGCACTTTCTTTCGTGATCTGTTTGAGCAGGAGCGTTTGGGCGTGAGTGACGAGTGGACATCGCTAGCGGGAGTCTAGCGCATGTCCAGACTTTCTAACATGATTTATCTATCATGACATATTCGAAAAACATGAAACATGGGTTATAGCATCAAGTTCTAGCCTGATACTGGCGTGTAAGAGGATTCAAAGACTTCAATAAGATTTAAGTCCAAAAATGAGCTACTTTAATCAGGCTCTAGTTGTTAGTTTTTCAGCAGCTCGTTATGTCAGTAGAATAAGATCGGATCGGAACTCAGTCCATAATATCCTTATACGTCTGGCCACGATCTTTGAACTGAACTGAGAAAGACAGCTTCCAGAATGTCTGGAAATAGGATTCAGCAACGCAAACTTTGTCTTAAGAATCTCTTGCAACTCTTTGCATATTTTCCAAATGTTCAATTGACCTAAGTTTTTTTTTTCTCTCACTCTATTTCTCTCTCGTGCAAAAAAAACTGTAACGTCTTCCCTGTAGTCAGCTCGTAAGTTGACCTCCTGCACCCACTGCATGTCAAACCCCGGCACTTCCCCATACTGTGCTTTAAAAAGTAAAAGCACTATCACTCGGGGGCATCCATTAGGTGTAGCTCACCTGCGAGCATAATCTCCGTGCTGCCAAATATGTAGAGCAACCCGGGCTGGGCAACAACCTGACTAATGGGCCAGCCGGTAATGTAGTTTTTCCTTTACCGGCGCACGATAGACGGTAGCTGACGTAGCTAGTTGGTGCCGGTGTTGTTTCGGCGGAGAGGATAATAGCACACCGGGTGGGTGAAAGTACTGAGTGTGCGTTCGGGCTCGCAGCAGCAGCGATTAGCGAGCATCACCGGCGCCTTATTGAGCTGGTGCGCCAGTGCCACGCGAGGTATGGAAGTAAGGCCGATTGTGGCGGGCCGCAACATTTTTGTTTTTGTTTTTTTTTATGCACGATCTGACAGGATCGTCTATAAACGCGAAAAGTGCGCTTTGATCTTTATCACTTGCATGTTGCAGTCGGCTGCCCTAGACCATTCCCCGGCCCGATTCGTGTTACAATTTTCCATCACATCTACATCAAAGTTCTCAATAAAACTTAAGCGTTCGGGTTGAAATAGCACCGAGTACGCTCACGGACGCTTTATCATCCCCCGATCGAACTCTCCCTCGTAGACACGGGGTGATTGAGGGGCCGTTTGTTACTACTTCTGCTACTGCGATGGATGGAAAGTGGTACATTCTCGTGCGGTTTGCTGCTGCGCCCAAGCGTCACCCGAAGCCCCACCGAGGCGATGTGACTTTCTTTTTTTTTATTGCCCCTACAACAGCCCGTGCTAAACTTTCGATTGCTCGCCCGGTGTGCGAATCCAGCGGTGCTATTTTCCCGTTGCTCCTGCCGGGGCCATCATTACCACGCTGGGGCCATGTCCATTCGTCGCCGCCGTCCATCAAAAGCCCACCGGGCGCAACCGGGAACGGAAAATGGGTGCGAAAAGCTAGCCGTGTCAAAACCGGTGTGCATGTGTGTGTGTGTGTGAAGTCATTTGCATACCGGGCTAAAATGACTCCACAAAACCCAATCGAAATCGCCTCAATCACCGTAGTTTTTGCTCGAATCGATTGACGCCAGCAATGGGAGCCATCGAAGATATCATCTTTTACTGGGTCCTCCGCTATCGGAAGCCCATCGGCAGTAGCTCGACGAGCAGCTGTCACTAGCTTTGACGGGACACGATGCGAAACGAAGCGAAAGTGTCTAGCGTTACGGGGATGAGGGCTTGCACAACCGATCGGGCATCGGCCACGTTCCACCCACGGGACTCATTTGCAGGTCTGATGCACGTAGGAGGAATGCTCAGACCGGCACGCAAATCCGAAGAGTCTTTGAACTCATTAGACTCCTTCCGGGCGGTCCCTCGGCAGCCAGCAACAAGGCTAATGATTATCTCATTAGAACAGCGAGCGGTTGCGAGATCTTCTGGTGCGCGCCCACGCGCTCTGGAAGTCCCAACAACGTTCTGTGGGTGTTCTTAGTATCACTGACGGAGAGAAGATGCGGAAGATGAAATGAAAAAAAATCCACTTTACGTACGACAGGAAATGGACAAATTTATTAATGAAAGGGTTTTAATTAAGTCATGCGGTGCACGATTGCTACCTACAGATGTTGGACAGTCGGCCATCTTTGCCCGACTCGTGATCATTATTGGGGCTTGTGTTTATTTAGCGATTCTTGCTCTTTCGAAGATATCTGCTGCAAACGACTCGGACATTGCAGATCTCCAAAACTCCCGTGCTATGTACAATGTGCTACGGACTGAATCATCCGGCAGGAAAGACCCTTGGCGACGGTCGCGTACGGTTTTCTGTCAAATCTGCCGAGCGTTCCATGTGCTAGCCACAACACCGCACCATATCAGGCTCAATCAGAAGGCGCAACGCGAGACATGCTGTCCACGGCACGGTGCGACAAACGCCGAAACAAAAAAAACAACACCACAACATCGGAAAGGCACACCGAACGAACGGCAAACCCGTCTGCTGAATGGCGAACGGAAATGGTGATGAAGATGATGTCGCTTGTCCCGTAGATGGTCCGGGTACCGGTCCGCCAACCGGTACGTGCGCTTTCGCGAGACGAACGAGCGCAAAATTGGCGTACCAGGGCGTGTGTGCGCCCGTGGTTTCGGTGCTCGAGCTCCTGCCCCAAACCCGGCCGAAGTTCGTAAATTCGTCCCGCGGGACGCCTAGGCTGCGCCCGGTAATCCCTTTTTTGGGAGAGCGCGGACCCAGGACCAGCCCGATATTGGAGCAATAAAGATGGGACGAGCCGGAGGGAACGTGCGATAACCCAAACAGAGCCGTGCGTAGTGTTGTTGCGATCGTGCTATGCGCGAGCCTTCCAAAGTCGATACACACAAACACAAACCAAAAAAAAACTAAAAAAAAACTACCGAACCCAATCGGTTTGAAAGAAAAACCGATACCAAGTGTGGCGGACGAAGGCAAACTTCGCCCGGTGTGTGGTACGTAGAGCCGGGTGGAGGCCTAGCAGTGAGCCATAATCCGACGGTCCAGTCCAATGTGGCTATCCCGTTGCGCTCAGTCGTTTGCTCGCCGCCAGCACCTCACGTATCCTCCCGTCGGAGGAAGAACAAAAACTGAGTGAAAAATATCGAACAAGCAAACAAAGCCGGGAGGAACGGGGAAACATTGCACATTGGAACTGCGTCCGATTATTCATCGGTCTCTGGTGTATGAAAAAACAACAACAAAAAACATTCGAGAGTGCACCGACCGGCTGTCCGTATCAGGCAAGGTCTAGCCGAGTCTAGCACCTCTGTTTGGAGGCACCATCCTCCAACGGTAGTATGCTGATGTTCGGTGACTTATACCAAGGGTATGCGTGTGTTCGTGTGGGTGTCTCTGCGGGTCCGCACTTCCCGATGATAACAATTTTTCCACCATTCCCGTTGGAACCACGTAGTTCCAGGCTCATTTTCAGCGTGTGCGCGTTGAAATTTATGGTCTCGATGTGGCCGGGTCTATTGACCCGGCTGCTGCTAATGGATGTTGGCGCTGATAGGAGCTGCGATCGGGAGACGTTGTTCTGGAAACCAAAACCCATATTTTGCTGGGTGACAGATAAGAGGTTGTAACTAAGGCCTGGTGCAGAAGACCCAGGACTGTGGATGAATGAGTAAGCGGCTATGAAGACAATGTCCTAAAACGATCCTATATCTTGGATAGTTTCCTAGGAAGAATTTCTCCTCAGTAAATATATGTGCTAATTTCTCTTACCTTATAAAGGGCCCAACGTGTCGGTCATTTGGATAGCAAATAATTAAATCGGTTCTCCAACCCGATACGTCGGCCTACATTACCCGGTTCCCACATCATCCATTACTTCTATTGTTCCGCATCGAAGACCGGTTAGCAATGGGAGATCTTGGGGAAGTCTTTACCTCACAATGGTAGTTTTTGAAACGAGCATGTCCATGCATTACCGCAGCCGCCTGCAACAGCACGGCAATTATGCATCCAGCCCGACGCAAACCCTGCCTGCCTCCAGAGCGTCCGGGAATCGATGGGACCCATGTACATCGGCTCCTCCGGTCTTTCCAACTCTTGATACATGGTCCGCACTATCGCGGCCCCGCACTGCACAATGCCCAATAGGCAATGGCCGGACCGGCTTAACATAACTGTCTCGCTGGGTAAATAATAGTCGACACAACGCACTCAACTCCCCTCCCCATGGGGAGCAAGATGTTGTGGGTCTTCCTGTCGCGCGTTCTAAAGCCTCCCAGCGGGGTGGTTGGTACTTCAAAGGAAAAATCCCGTGAATTGTTTCTGGCGGGGAAATTAATTCTAGCCCGCTCGAGATGCTCGATGGGCGGCTTCAAATCCCGCCGCGACTCTCCGGATGTGCGATTGTGCAAAAGCAGGCGTGGCATTTAATTAGCGTTGCATTAATGCGATGCAAGTTACGAGGAATGGAGGAGATGGATATCATCGCCGTTGCGTGTTCTTGCTCTAGGAGAAGCCCACGCAGGTAAGTGGGTCAGTCAGACCGGCCAACCGACCCGGGTCCAGATGATTACCGATGCGCTATGCAAATGAGGGACTTCTTGCACCCCATGCGCACAAAAACCAACTATCGTCACACAGCTAGACATTCAAAGCGTACAACTAACGACCGACCAGTGCGACCCTGTGCGTGATTATACAATATTTGGAAAGTGAAATGTAGCCGTTGGAGCATCTCAAATCATAAGCCTCACGCCGTCGGCAAGGGGAGGATGGATCGAAGTCATCGGGCGGGGAAAGAAATGTAATTGGTCGTAAACAATTATGCAGACTTACCCGGACTTACCAGGAGCGCGGGAGCGGCAGTTGATAATATCTCAAAACGACGACAGCGAAAACAGCGAAAAAAAAATTAAAAAAACACACACACACTCCACCGTATCTTCATCGATAATTGCGCCCAAGGCGCCCGAATACGGGATCCATAACAATTTTTGCGCGATTGTTTTTCGAAATGCACATTTACGGCTCGTTCTTCGGAGAGAACGCCCGCCGGCTGCACCTCGTTGGATGGAGGAGGGGACGAAAACTTTCAAATGTGACAGGCCCATGTCACTTGCGCAAACCCACTGAGCTCGCTCGCTCGCTCGCTCCCTGCACCGTACAAAGAGTGTCCAAAATTGGACACAATCACTTTAATAATTTATTGACCGTAATTATGAGCGGACCGTCCCGTCTTCGGGAGCTCGCTTCCTTGAACGACTTAAGAACAAAACAAAAAGAGAGGGAGACGGTGCAACGTGATGCTTGTGCAACGAAAGTAAAAGAACAAAACGTTTGCCCACGGCGAAGTGCTGGGAGCTCCAATTCATTACACCGGTTCTTTCGAATGTCCAGTAAGTCTGCGTAGGCTTCAACCAGCTGAAGGCCATGGGTGTCTTCAATATTTAAACTAGGTTTTGAAGCGAATCTGGCCTATTTGCTTGACACTTGTAAGCTTTTGTTTTGGTCCGACGCTGTAGTCTAGCGTGCACCGTGCGCCTGCGCACAATTAAGGACCATGACTCGCTGGAAACTGAGTTCGCTTTGGTGCGAGTGAATGTGCGAAGCGACCAGTAGCTGCCGTGACTTTGGGGAGTCCGGTGGGTCCTTGTGTTGTGGGGCGACATTGTGATCGGCTTCCAAGCTTCCCAGCTGCAATGATCACTGGAAACAATATCCCCAGAGTCAAGCTCCCACGCGTGGGCAATAAATTACGGTACAGTTAGCTACGTCCCGGCTCGGCTCCTGTGCTACCCTTCCAAGGCAGCCTGCATGCTAAACATGCTGCCCAAGCACCCCGAGCAAGATCTATTCTCCAAACCGGGCAGGGCAGGAGTAATTTAAAAGCCCCCCAACACCGTATGCGGTATGTGCCGTATCTTAAAAGCCGATTACCCCGGCGAGAGACCTATTAAGCAATTAGCTTATCGTGTGACCCTACCTTTCTCGGGAAGTTTTTTCGTGTGTCGTTCGAATAGGAAAGCCTAGAACGGAGGAGCTATTGAAACGACTTCCTGTTCCAACAGGTCGGGCAGTCATTTCGAAAGAACTCACCCAGCACGGACGCCAATCAGAACGGTCCGCACAGCTGATACAACAACCCCCCCCCCCCCCCCCCACTTGTTCTGATACCCATTTGCCATTGGCTTATATGGCACTATGACGCCTTGTTTGTGTTTGTGCGCATCATAAAAATCAAATGTTTACTGCCCAGCCTTCTGCTCGCGCTGGTATGATACACTGCCACTGCAGGGAACGACACGGCCCCGGGACATGCAACCATAAATAATGGGACGCACAAATATCGCGCACCAAAAACCCCTCCAGCCTTCGCACGCCAGAAATGGTATCGCGAACCTGGGGCTGAAATTGAACCACCCCAAAAAAAAAAAAAAAAAGGAAAAATACCCCACCAGTGTTCGGTACATTACTTTCCGGCATGCTTTCGGGAATCACGATCCTCGCGTTCGGCGCAGGGAGGTGCACCCTTTCAGCGGCAGCCCGGGG
>JXXA01002354.1:0-18622 GCA_000956255.1 Anopheles punctulatus | reverse complement strand
GTTTTTTTCTTCACTAACTATGCGATGGGTTTTTGCTGTCCTTCGTGTTGTGTCTGTTTGGTACACCGAGCACATCCGTGCGGCATGGGCACTTCGAGTAAGCCAATTTCACTTCCAATGAGCTTCCTCTTCGGTTTGGGAAGTGAATGGAAGCGCAAGTGGAAGTTAATGAAGTGGTGCAGGGGGAGGATGGGAGGGGGTGGAGAATGAAGAACGGGACACTTAAATTAACCTCCCGAAGAACCAGACACGCAAACCCACGACGTTTCTGTAATGGTCTTAATTCGACGATTCGGTGTTTAGTCCTCGGAGGGACCGGGAGAGTGATGGTGCACGCTAGTTTTGTGAGGTGACGAGGCCAATTTCTTTATGGTGCGTGTGTTGTTTGGTCCAGAAACAGTCCACCCTGAGGGGGATGTGCTTGTGACCGGTCACACGCACGGTAATTCAAACGTAATTGCTTCCGGTTCCGGGTGCATGAGTTTTTCATTCGTTCGCGGTGGTTAGGAAGTGTGACAGATCTAAGGGATAGGTTTTATGCCAGGGGGTGGAAAAAATGGACTGGGATTGGATAAGGATCATGTTTGGTCACTTTCAGGATCATGGGGATCATTATAAAGAGCTAGACTAAATTAAACAGCAAAGTTATTTTTTTACTGATAACTTCTTTCTGTTCTATGAATGATAATACAATGTGTGCCTGGTATTTACGAATCTAAATACAACGTACACTGAAGTAATCAAACCATTTTATGCCAAGCAACTCTAAATGGATATTATTCATTCGTGCTTTACACGTGTGCTACTCACACATGAAATGAAAACACATGAAAAGCATCATATAGTCAAAATACGCTAGGCTATAACAAACCAGCACGTGTTGAACTGCATTCCCTTGCAATGCTAGTGTGGTCTCATCTCTTTTCCAACCTTTGAAGCATGTTTTTTTTTTTACTCTCGCTTTAAAAAGACATAATCTCCCTGAGTAAATACTGCACTCGTTGCATCCGCATAGAACCAAGCTAACGGAATGAACGGAAGGAAGAAACAGCATACGATTTAATTCACACTATCTCCCTGCAGGAAAGGGGCACGAAAGATGAGCAACGGGGTGCAGAAACTTCCTGCTCGTACCATCGAACACCACCACTAACTACACACCGGTGGGTAAACAGTTCGGGATGAAAATGAATAGATGATGACTGATGTAATTACGTTCTAAATAGAAGCCTGGGGCCAATTGGGCGAAGGCGTAACGTAGAGCAGCTTTTCAGACCGTATAAGGATGCTTTGGAAGGCGCATGAGAAAGGCAAGCTTGCAAACTCGAGCGACTGCTTTCATTATTCTACCACGGGCAATCTAATCGGCGCATTCATTTTTTTGCCGCTCTTGGGAATCCTCGGGAGGTATACGTTATTTTGCTTTATTTCATAGGACCGGCCTGGTCGTACTTTGTACGTAATCTATAACGCCCTGAAATAGGTATGCGCAAGCTACACGAATGTACAAGTTCGTAATAGTTATGATTGCGATAAAAACCCTAGATTCAGGCGTTCGTGTTTTGTTTTGGAGAAAATTTTTAATTTTATTTAACACTGAATGTTAATTTAAACACGGAACTGAATTTTATTCAGCACTGAATCTCTGAACAAACAAAAGGAACACTTATATTTCTGTAATTTTCCATTGGCTTTACTACCAAACCGTTTGCACTACACCTTTTGGTTTTAACCATGCAGAACTCGTTGTTGCGTCCCGGCACTCGAACTAACGATCCGAGTTAACACCGGGCTTATGCGTCCGATTTCCTTTTCTCCTGGCAAAGGCAGACCGTGCTCAGTGTCAGGAATATCCGCCCTTGAACGGTCCGCCTACCGGCCGCTTAAATCCCCAGGCACACAATATCTCGATTTCTCGAGGCATTCGTTTCTAACGCTCGATTTCATCTTCACCAAACCGTACCGGTATGGTCCGGGAACCCAATATCCGAAGCCGCAACCGATTTCCTCGAGCCTTGTTTTCGCCGGACGCAGAAAAGATTGCACCAAAAGAGTTTGCCTCTCCGATGCGATTGGCGGTAAACCTCAGCGTAGTAAGCAGCGCCGCCACGTCTCAACGCTTTAAAGATCCAACCCGGGTGAAGGCGTCTGTAGGAGAAAAGATAAACACGAAGCGGATCTTTAGAATGAAGAGACCATCGAAGGAAGAATCTCCTTATCTGGTTGCTTAGTGATTGTGCACACTAGCATCTTCGCACATCCGCACTCAAGAACACACATACACACTTTCGCATACTGAAAAGGGTAAGCGATAGAGTGGCCACAAACAATAGTGACCGCTGAGGTAAACGGGTTCCGTTCTCGAAGAGCGTGTCAAAGCGGGGAGGATAACTAAAACAAATCGCTCCATTTTGTTCGCATTAAAACGTTAGCAGTGGCGCTTGTGCGGTGCTGGTGCTAGGGGAATCCGAACGCCCAAAGACGCTTTCACGACTTCACGCTCCGATATCTCCACTTTCGAGGCGTACTATAAGATGTGTCCCGCATCGTCTAAAGGGGTTAACGAAACACTCCCACCATATTTCATGCGAAACGATTTTCGGAAAGCGGAAAGCAAAAGAAAACACGAAACGAAAAACCCACAAACAATGGCGGTTCCAGGCTGCGTTCAGGCGCGGCGGCGATAGAACCCATTTCGTGCGGTTAGGATTGCGAGGACTCTTGAGACAAGTTTTCAATGGGTCTCAATCTGTCGTTCGGCCGTCCGTCGTCTGTTCCCATCGTCCGCCACGTAAGCACGCTCTGCTTGATGAGCCCATTCGGTGTGGATACGGTTAAATGGGGCTGTGGTTCTTATCGTCAAAACGGCTGAGTTGCAGTTTTTTTTTTTGGTAAAGAAGAGGGGATTGAGGAAGTTAGGTATAAGTTAAGACTACTTGCGTCCAGCCAGTTGTCAGTTGCATTGATATCAATTACGCTTTCTCGATGCGAAGGAAACCGTCGTGGGAATCGGAACAGTGGAAAAAGCTTCCAGTAAAGAGGATTGGAATAAGAAAAAGAATGATAAGAAATAGAAATACTTACTGTTTTCTTTTTAATCCATTAAGTAATTCAAAGCCGCAGCCATTCATTCTGAGTGAATGTTGCAATTTCAAATGTTATATTGAGGACACCTCGGGTTTTTTTTTATCATGGAGCTCTGATGTAATATTACAACAGTTTAGTTTTAGAGGATTTTGTTTTCTTGTTTTCTTGAAAGCATGAATTTATTCTAGAATTTGTTGGATGTGGGATCTGAATTTCGAGACATTTTATACACTATTCGATGTCCCAAGTTTTAGGCATTTCCTACAGATTAATGCAAAACTCATACACCTATTGCAATCATACATAATACACGTCCTATCCTACCTTTAATCATCAGCAATCCTTCGTTGAATCTAGTGCAAGAAGCCATAGTGATGGATGTTATCCCATTGCTCTTGCAAACCGCAAGTTTCCATCATTGAACGTCACCTCGTGGTGACCCTGAAGTTGAAGCTCATCAAGAGACCACAATTCGGTCGAAGGGCTTCCCAGATCCTTGTTTCCGGTTTCCGATTTGGCGAAACTGAAGGCGAAACTGGAACACTTTCCATGCTTCTCCCCAACGACAGGAGAACCGCAGAACCAATCGAAATGAAGCTCTATCACCCTGGAGCATGTGTCTTTACCGAAAACGGCTACGGCAAATGGAAAATGCAGAACAATGCGCACGGCGACGATGAGCCAGATGCCTGCTTGGAGACATTTTCACGCAAAGTTCGCAAAATATCAGTAGACGGTACCAACCGAAATAACCCGAATCCGGTAATGATGGTCGAGCTGGGAACGCGGTAACAAGGGACTCATGCTGGAAATGGAGTTTGAAGCTGTGTGTTTTCCAATCCTCCCCGGATTGGGAGAGGACAAAATCCACCGATAAAGTTCCCCGGAACGTAGCCGGTAAAAAGCAGCCACATCATAAAGTTCCAACACACCCAGCACCACCGCCATTGCCGTCGGGCTCAAGTTTTGATCCATCCCTGTTTTGTTCGGAGACTTCCTTTCCCGGTTCGCTTCTGTCGCAATAAAAGCATCAAGACACTCGTTGTCTCTCGCTGGCGGTTGAATGTTTAACATGGTTGGAATTTTCGTCCGTCCAAAAAGCAGGAAGCGCAACACACTGTTTCCGCAGCATGCACCCGCAAACAGGCGTCTGATGTGGCGACGATGATGGTTCCTGTAATCGGGGTCACCGGTATTGTGCTACGGCCTCGGGCACACAGCACATTATCCTGCTGATGATGCCTTGTTCAGTTCGGAGTTCGATACGCTACGGCCATCAGGCCACACAATGGTGGACTAGCGTTGGCTTGAGACCGATCGTGCCGAGCTGCCACGCATTCAATATGATTGACCCGACTTGGCTGCGCTCGGGACGTGATTGACGTGTACGGCGTGCTTGAATGCACGGTGGGCCCTCGGTACGAGTATGAGGCGAGTAGACAGGCTTCTCTTCAGCAAGGATAAACTTTCCACATGTTGCATTTGACGCGGTGCTTTGTGCCGTGCACTTTTATTATGTGACCTTGGAAACGATAATGACAATGGTATCAATTTTCATCGCGTTATTGAGACGTTTCATAATTGTACATTTCATTTGAAAGATGTTCAGTGACCATTTAAAACGTGTAGACACACATTAACATTGTCTATAAATGTCACACATTAACATTAAATCTATAAAATTGAATAATCCTCGCGAATAATTTGTATTCAATTGTGACTTGTTCCAATTTCATTTATGACTCAGTACTTGGCTCGCCCTACTAAACTAGTTTTGGTTAAGATTGGATTTTATATTGATATTTTATAAATATCGAACGTAACGAATTAATTTATTTTCTAGCGAATATTCGTTTTTAGCCTATTTGTATCCTTTAACCTAGTTAGCCTATTTTTAAGATTTAAATTACTTTTTTTTAACCAATCACTCAGTCTATTGGCTAACGAATGCAAGCGGTTTTTCGTAACTCACACATCAGTGAGATACGAATTCGCACGGCTAGTCGTAACTCACTGAGAATTAATTGTTTTGATAAGTAAAAGTAAATCAACTTTCTGAAATATTTCATTATTGCACTATCACTGCTGCGAATAATTTAGCTAAGAAAAATTTGTCGAAATGCAATGAGATGTTTTAAATTTGTATATTAAAAATTCATTTTATTTTTCCTGTATTAGTGAATCGTGAAAAATTTTCCATTTTTCCAGCGAATTTCTGCTTCTGTGAGAATGTAACACACTAAAACAGTAAACTTTGTACGTTTTTGCCATACTTTTATCGTTCCAAGTTAATCACTATGCCATCCCGTCCAGCCACGACAACGTTTATTGATGTTGCGCAATGTTGTATCATTGCTCTTTCATTCGCTAAAAATGTGAATTGGTGAGAAACGCACTAGACTACCGGCAATTTTTTTACGTATTCCCATGGCGTGTTCTTTGAAAGCAGGCGACCGATGCAGTAAGTGAGCTAGACTCATCACGACGGTGTTGCAATTTCGCACACTCCACTGCATCGAAAACACATTTTTCGCCAATTATGTACGCAAAGCGTTTGAGCTTTTTTGTGACTATCGAATTGACGAATCGCACTTTGATGATCGTTACCAGTGCTTCTGGGAATTGTGAATTTGAGTACTAATGACATGAAAATAAGTCTGGCTGGAAATACCAGATGCGTTAGATTGGCGTATACATTTTTTTTCGGAGAAATATAAAACGATGGCAAACAATTAGAGTGTAAGCATGAAATAAGCATCCTTAAAGATAAAATGCGTAGTAAAGAAATCTGTTCGGTGGCGCTTGCCATTTTTATCGGTTGCAGTCGCTGAAAATGCTGCAATACTCATAGAATTCGTCGGTCGGTGAACTTTTTACACAGAACATGACAACAGGTGTCTCAGAAGCAATCAATCGCTGAAATATATAAAAAAATATTTTTGATTTCAGGAATGTTTAATATAACTTTTCTTACCAGGCATCATTTAGCTTGTTCAAAAGCTGTTCATGGACAATATTGTTAGAGTTAATTTCTTCCCAGATGATATGTTTTATAAAAAATTAAAAAAATTAAACATGGAATACTTTTTGGACAGAAGATTCATAATACCTTATTTGCCAGTTGCGGTTTCATAATACCAGTATCATAATACTTTATTAGTGTCTACTAAACACTCTAAACTCATTTCAAAGAAATACCCGTTACAGTACAAGTCTCTAGGCACTAGAGAATATTTGTGTTTGTTTCGCTCTCGCTCGGTGAGTCAATTATTTAAACGCTGGCCAAGCCCAAAAAACTTGCGAATGGATCTTACTCGTGCGCTACCCAGGTCAGCTTTTCAAAGAATAAATAAATAAATCCACTGAACCGTCGACAGATGCTCGCACCGCACGCCGGCCACAGAAGATGATGACGTATCTGGAATAGGTGGAAAGTTGGAAAACTTGCCCACAAGTTTTCGCGACTGCGTCTGCTATGAGGGAGGGGGACGGGGGGGTTCATGGTGGAGCATTCTTCAACTTTGCAGGCACTTTGGGGCTTTCGGCTTTCCGTGTCCGTTTTGCGGTTAACCTGTGCTGCTGCTAAAAATATGTCCGTTTCGCTCGTTTCGCTTTTTTGTGTGCCCGATGTGGTTACGGTGGAAAGTGTCTTCAGCTGAAGCAGATCAAAAGCCCACGTCTAAATCGGTCACCAGGTTGGGGTTCCCGGCCGGGCACTGTTGGTTCTCTCATCTTCGACAGATAATTCGACTTCCAAAAGTGAAATTAATTCTTATGCCTTCATAAATCTCGCCGGTTTTCCCTTTCGCTCGTTAGCAAGTTATCGGCGTAGAAATGGACGCGAAACAAGCGGAGGCCATTGTGGTTAAGCTTTGGTGCGTTTTTCTTCCTCTTTCGCTATCATTGTTGTCCTGATAACTCTTTTTTTGTTCGTTTCCTTTTGCACTTTGCCTTTCGGTTTCGGTTGAGTGCGGTTGGTCTCTGTGTACTCTTGACAAGGTCGTTTCCGTTACTGCCCTTTGCCGAGGATGCTTGTCAGCTGTCGGAAAAATAAGTTACACGGGAGTGCCAGTGTGGGACCAGCTCGACACACAAACATAGCTTCAATGGCGAACGTCACGGGTTTTGTGTTACGGTGCAAAAAGCGGTACAACTGAGGTAAACATGACAGGGGTCGTCCGTAAAGAGTTAGAACGAAGATGGGTTTGTTTAAGTTACGTTACAAATTCCCTTGATGTTGGAAAATGATCATTTTATCTACAGCCCAATGGTAGTAACAATAAATCGATGAACCGTGAACCATGATTTAAAGTCATCAATGGCATAGAAATTAGCAGTATTTATGTATCGTTTTTATTTATTAATACCAACACTTTTGCGATTATTTAATTCGTAAATAGTTTAATTTTATTTCACAGCCACATGTCAAGTTAAAAAATCTGTCGTCCAACGTTATCGTAATGCTTGAACTTTTTTATTTTCTTTGCATTAAGATAATGTGTACCAAACCCCAGTTTTTTTGCATGTATAGTAAGAAAAAAGTGTTCATATCTTTCGCTAGACACAACGAATAAAAAATCGTCAAAAATGATAAAAGAAACATCGGAGATGATTGATTGATTCCTTGAAGGAAAACTTTTTTGCTTCCACACGCACTTCAATGTTGGAGTTTTCGATCGATAATGACACTTTAGGTTGAACCTTATTGAATCGTCTGTCTTGTCTTTGTGAATTTTGCGAATGCGAATGTGTGATTATTTAATTTATTAAAATTTTGATAGAATTGAAAATGATGTAACAGAAATACTAAATTAGCGTATGAGTATATTTGGCTGATTAAATCAGTTGAACATGCTAAAGATATGATTTAGTCACAAATTTTAGAAAAGTGATATTAAGTTTAATACGCCTTTTACCATCACCTACATCTTAGTTCGTTACGCATACATAGGACATTCTAATGAATCATTCTTCCCTACGAACATAAAAAAATTATCTCACCTTACCTACTACCCATTCTTAGGTGTGAGACCAGAGCAGGGAGCGGAAACGACCTGTTTTGGCTGTGGGAAGGTGAACCGAGGCGGAAGGTTTTTGTCATAAAAATAATTAAAAGTTTTCCCTACCAATCGGCGAACCGACCTGCTGTGACACGCATCTTCGGTGAGCATTTTCACTTCTGAGGAGCTTTAAACCCAAAACACACCCAAATGTTTTGTCGATCAATTTTTTCCCTCCCCATCCAGTAGTCTGCAGTCGTTACAAAACGATAATGATTGTGGAAAGTTACCCACCAATGTTCGGGGGGAAAAGTAGCCGAGCGCTCCAACGATGACGAAAGTAATCAAAAAGTTTAAACCATTCACCAATCACAGCAAATCATCTCGTTAAAAATGATCATCTTCGAATAACAACCGTTCCCTCAACGGGGACACACGGCTCGCGAAGGTTCCTCCTTGGTCGGGCCAATTTTATACCCAGCCCTTCCCTCCAGCACGGTTTTATGACCTGCAATATTGGGTCCGCCCGTTGCTTGGGAGAAGACGTTAGTAAATCACGCAAAAACGGAAAGCAACGTACTATTCAGCCCGATTCGAATTCATCTCGGCACAGACACGCTCAAACGCTCGATGCATCACGGGATCCGATAATGTTCGTGACTTGTCGAGCGAACCGTCCGGTGGGATGGGTTGAGGTGAAAGACTACAAATTGCTCAAATTGAGTTTATCTGGCTTTCGTTAGCCTGCTCCACTGATAGCATAGCTTCATTCGTGCCACCCAAAATAGAGATAGAAAACGGGAGCACGTGCACCACTGCTGTACGTCCGTGTACGTCCCTGGCGCACCGGCAATGGATACCATAATTGTGACAGAAGTTAAGACCACGATGGTGATGAATCGCTTCGGCTAACATCGTTCCAGAGCGTGGAGGTTGTGGTCGTGCAACCTAGAAGCAGGACCACGCCGGGAGAAACAATCACAAATTGTACCGGCTCACGAAACCGCAAAAACGACCACGGGCTTCCTTTTGGACCGGAAGACTTGAAGACGTAGTTTTGATTTTTCCATCCCTAAATCGGAAAAATTTCCCATCTGTTTTCGAGGTCGGGTTTAACGATTGACTGCTCGTTGCCGTAATGCAGCGGCAAATTTCACAGTTTACAAGTTATAGAGAAAAAAAAGAGCAAGAATTTGATTCCAATTTTCTGGAATCTCATGCTTCCGAGGCGATTTGAATGTACGAAATTCGTGATATGCTATATTGCGGATTGAACTAATTTTGCTTAGTTTATGTTTTAATTTATTTTTATTTGTGTATTGTTTACTTATATATTTCCTTTAAAAATAATGTATTTTTGTTTATTCATACAATATTTGAATTACGAATAAAAAATTTATTGTAATAATGTCATAAATGATTTTTTATAAATATATTTTATTTTAGCACATTTTTTGCGAACAAGAAGAGGTTTCAACAGTAGGGAATGATTCGTAAATGTCGTACAGTCATTAAAGTCACGCTATATTTTGTCGTGCACAAAATTTGATTGATGAACATTTGTGGCATAATAATCATTTCTGCAGTGCTTTATGTCGAGTTCTTTATTGCGAGATTTTGTGTTTAGCTTCATTTTATATCTTGTATGACTTAACTATAACCTACGCGATATTAACATCAGCCGTTTAGTTATTTAACCTTTCAATGATGACGTTTTATCTTTTAAGCTGGCTGCTTTGTCGTGAAACATTTAACAACATAATATGTATTTTTTATTGTTCAAGGGTACGCATGCTAAATAATAACGGCATTCGTTGAATGCATCGTTCATCCGACTTTCGATTCCAATGTAACGTTTTGGCACTCAAAAACAATCCCAAAATTCTCCTCCAGCAGTGCATATTTCCAAACGCATGACTGCGCAAAGTAAAATAAAGAGAGGTTCGGGAGCGAAGGTTCGTTCTACCAAAGGGGAACGATACTTCTCCTCGAAGCAGTTATTTGTGAACTCTCCCGCGCTCTCCCCAGGACGTTATGAAAGGCGGAAGAATGACAGTCACTGACCATCATCAAAAATAACCTGTAGAATATGCTTCGCGTCCATCTTGTTTGATAAGGATGAGACGGCTGATGCTTACATTGCCGTTCTGTTACAGAAACGTAATCTAAAAGGATGTGTTGTCAGCTACATATTTCCTCCGTGGTACAATATAAAACGCTTCCGAATGAATGCACACTGTAAAGCACTCGATGGAGATATCATAACAAATAATAAAAATTCCTGCCGTCGCTCTGCGAAAACCTGCTGAAACCCTTTCGCGCTTATACAAACACATACACTGAAAAACACGAAACCTCTCACAATACCCTCACCTGATTGAGAAGGATGCATGCAGCGAAAGGTCCTTATGGAGCTTTACTCACTTCTCGTTATGGTGGTAAAGCTTGCATTCCTCTCTCGCTCTCTCACATCCTTTTTTCTCATGCACACGCACACACAAGAGGAGAAGTGGGTACACTCGTGCTGGTATGGGTGTGAACGGCGCTCGATGTTTTGCTTTCCTGCCCATGCGTATTATCCTAGAGGCTGTAACGTCCCAAAGGACTGCCAGCGAGCCAGCATGCAGTGGAAGCCACCCGAAAACCTGCGCTCCTGGTGCAGCTGTGAACGAGGACGCGACATTTTCACTGATTGAGTCCGATATTTACTTTTCGCTTCAAGTTCTCCACGGATTTCACTTTTATTATAATGCTGTCTCTTTCTCTTGGCATTTGCTTCTCGCTTGGGTGTCGTTATGGTGTTTTTTTCACTTGCTTCGACATTTATTAGGCACGTAACTTGAACACCTACATTAGCAACATGCTCGGAGTTGTGTAAAGTGGTGAGTGAGAACTAGGCAACTGAGGCTGTGTGAACTTATGAGTAGGTGAAATAATCAGTATGCATTATTTGTTTATAACGCCTTTGGTTACGAAATTGTTTATTATTTTTGAATTGATATTGTTTACGTACATTAGTTTTATAATCAATTGTCTTCATGAAGCAAAGCAGAAAAACACCTCAGCTCCATGTTTGTTCACTTCACTATTGTTTATGCGCTCGGAAAATAGAATAAGGATGTGTACTACTCTCCAATAACTAATTGTGAAAACTAGAAATACTAGAATTCTGCTATGCGTTGCAATGGAGACACACAAAACCCCTTAAATATAAACTTATTAACAAGGCTCACAGTGCATAACAGGTTTTACAAAGTGTTTAACGCCATGGTTACCTGTACACTTTGTTTGCTACCTGCACAATAATACACACTTCATACAATAAAGGGCAGAGTGGCATCAGTTGTTGAACAAATTCTCGTCCCAGTTTCAGTGTTGCTTGCGAATGTACCAGCATACAAATAAATTGTTTGTTAATCAGTTTGTCGTGTACAAATGGTGTAGTTTGAAGTATTTAATTAGGTGCCACGGTTGCATATGGAGCATGATTAAAACTTTACATCACCTAACGATGAAAGTTGCTTGTTTTGCAACAGTTTGTCTATTAGTTCGCACCGGCACTCTGACTGGTAGGCTATAATGAGCATGGAATCAGTTTATTCTAAACGAATCAAGAGTTGGAGCGTAAAATCTATTCTCGAAATAAAGGCAGCAATGGCAAATGAGAAGGGAACATCACTTTTGCATTAATTAATGAAATTGTACAATTGAAATATTACAAACACAAACATTTGAAAACAGTTTTATTTTATTTAAGATACTTGCAATGAAGGCAAATAAACACTTCCTCGCTCCCGCATAATAAGTGTTTGATTGCAAATAAAAAAAAAAATGTTGTTAATTTTCATAGTATCTGTAAGGGAAGACGCGGTTCTCTGTGGTGTGAATGCAACGCCTGACCAATTTGTCGTGCAATTTTGCCTCCACTGCTGCGGACTAACGAGCAGCTTCATCGCAGCTGATTAGCTGCTGATAGGACCGGGAATCCAATTAAAAACTTTTATCTGTACACAAGCCCGGGCATACTAAAGCGCTGGGTCGAATTGAGACTGTTATTTTATCGCTCATCCCTACTTTCACGTGATTTTCTATGAACCTTTTTTTTCCCGCACCACCGATGCTGAGTTACACTCGGAGAATCACACTTTGTAAGATTCAATGGAATAGCACGGTTCATATGTTTGTGCGATGGTGTTGATATTGATAAAAAATTGTGATATTGCCTGCGATAAAGTGTATTGACTTCATGATTCCTTTCAAAAGTAAAAAATTAAATAAATTGATTTTATTATGCATGCCCATTCAACGATATTTTGCAAGCAATGAATAAATACAACTCTAATAACAAAAATAGAACAAAGGGTTTTGCAGCCCTGATATGTCGACTTTCGACGTAGAAGATATTTGTGGTTTGTGGTTGGATTTGCGCAATTGAATCAAAATGGGCTTATGTCGATCAATTGGTACCATACCGCCTGAAGATATGCAAACGTGAGCAATACAATTTTCTTTCGACTCAATGTTGACTTTTGACAGCGTATATTTTAAACAGCTTCGTTTCAAAGAACTAATATGGATAAATATAAACATGATTACGTTCATTGATTTGATTGAAAGTTACATAATGAAAAGAGTTAAAAATATGCAATATGTAAATGACTTTTTAACTCATTTCGGTGGCTTTTCTGTTCTGAGGAAACGCGGATGTCGACTTACCTGATTGCGCACCCCTGATCGCGGCGATCGCTTCGACCCGAACGACAGGTATGGCGCTAGCAACCACAACGATCACACCTCAGTACAGATTCGAAGCTCACTCGGTCCGAAACGGTTTCGTCATCGACGGGTTCGTGCGCGTGTGTTTGACGAAAGTGACGAGGTGCTGCAATTGCCGCACCACGCCGTCAACAGAAGGTACGAAGAGTTTTGTTTACGCGCGTGTCTGTGCTATCGCACAAATCTTTTTTGTTTTTTACAACGAAGAGTTTAGGGCACGTGTGGTCGGAAACAAGGGAAGCTTAAAACATTTTTAAAACGGAAATAATATCCCTTTTCCCCGGATGCGATTTGTGTGCGAGAACAAAATTCATAGGAATGTTACAATGTGTAGGTGATGCAGCTGGGTGCAAAAATGCGCAGCACACGATCACCTTGAGAGTGCCCGCAGTGCAATATCAATCATCGTTTGGTACGATCGTGATCGTTTAACTCACCATTATCAGTGTTACGTGGGTGTGAGCAACGTGAGCCGAACGTACCGGACCGCTTCAACAACAAACAAGTGTGAACGGAGGAATCACTGAAAACCTTTTGCACGAAGAAAACGAACCAAAAACAGGTGGCCGGCTATGATCGGCTTATTTCCGGTGCCGTCCGGAAATTAGAATCGATCTCGAAAGAGAAATAGCATCGGTTAAACAAACCGTAGCAGGTCCCGTTTCGGGCGACAGTGTGGTGTAATTGGATTACGTGTTTTGATATTCCGTTTCCATCTCCCATCGCTGCCTCTTCTTTTAATACCTCATCCCATCTTATTTCAGCCCCACAGCAACAACGGTGACTCATGAAACATCGAATTACAACCGCTTCATCTCCATCGTTCGATCGATTTCGCTTTTCGCTGTCGATGCTTTTCATATTTTCTTTCGGACGCTTGTGGTGGTGGTGGTGGTGTAGTTGCATGGACACGAGAAGCTGCACGGGAGACGGTATTGCACACCGTCGGCAGCGACCGTTTCGCGGCCATCCCCGGCGTCTCGACGCAAAAGCAGCACTTGTGCACACGAGGGGTCAGCAGCAGAGGCAACAGAAGCCTTACGTAACCCCGTTTCGCTACGGATTTGCTGTTCGTTGTGAGTGTGAGTGCGAGACGCAGGAGGGAGGATTTTTTTTTGCTTCACCCGCGGTGTCGTAGATCAAGTAGCCATCGCGGCGGTGAGATGAAACGTGTAAAAATGCGCAAGAATTTGGTCGTCTTCGCTGCCGTGCCACTCAGTTCTCTCTCTCTTTTTTTCTCTCTCTCTCTCTCTCTCTCTCTGTCTCACTCGGAGCGAAGATGAACGAATGTGCCGTGCACAAGACACTTTCGATCGTGAAGGGTGGAAGATTGATCGCAGCATCAACAGCAAGCGCAACGTATTCTACAGCAAGCGCTTCTATATGACGCGTTTTTACCCTTTTTTATGAAATATTTTATTAAGCATTTTTCTTCACTTTCAGTTTGAGAAAAGAAACACTATTGTTAACGAAAGAGTTTGTTTGGTGTATTTAACAGTGTGCGTGAGCCGTTTGTACACAACGTAGCGCAGTGTTTTATGTGCATTTACGCGCGAGTGTATGCAACAACAACCGGTCGGTATCGAAGGTGACAAAAAGGTGAATGTGAAAGCGCTCGTTGGCTGCAGAAGACGCACCCGTCTCAACTCCGCAAATCAACACATTTATGCTGAAATTGGCACCTTTAAAGTGCAAATAAAATGCGTGTGCTTTTCGGATGTGTTGGTGTGCGTTTCGCTGCGCACCATTTAGCATAGTGTCCCGCTCGTATACCGATTAACGGAGAAAGAAAAGCAAAAAAAAGAGTTAAAATTAACAGGTGAAGTAAACAGTGATATGACGGGTGGTGTAAGCGAATTTGCCGTGCGCTCGATGTGTTAGTGACAAAACAAATGGAAAACTGGTTTGCTGGCTGGGATTGAATATTTTATCACCATCCACGACGTTTCGCCTGCTCGACGGCGTAGTTGGGCCGCTGCTGGGAGGCCCCAAAAAAGGCAAAGCAACACGGATAAAGCCATCGCTTGCTTCAAGGTAAGCCGGGTTGGGAACGCAACGAACGCCTGTGGATGGAGAACGGAGGCGATTATGGAAGCGTTTTACGAAATTAAAACGAGAGGATTCTTTGCCCGAAGAAAAGAGGCTGAAAAATATGCAATCTGAGGCCGGGTGGGTTTGATATTTCCACCCTCCATCCACCCTCGTTCGGGCGAGTTTGCTTCAGTACGTGCGCACCTCCGGTATGCCTTTCACGCATGCATGACATCATCCACGACAAGCGACCGGTCCGTCGTGTGCATCGAAGCGCATTTGTCACCGTTTTCTCTGCGCTGCAGCTTGCCTCTTGAAAACCCTACCGCATCGGAGACAATGACCGAAAATTTGTATACCGCACGAAACATAACAATCAGTGATTATGCTAATTTTATGACCACTTTGCCCTGGGAGCAAATTATACGTTTTACGCGCAAACTCCACCCCAAAACATTCCTTCCGAAGCGTCGAATACAAGTAGGCTGAGAAAATGTTTCTCTTTTGATCAAAGTTATAAAAGTGAGTAGAATAAATAAAATTGAACCTTTTTTTCAAATATAAGAATTTGTACACCACTAAAATGAAAAACTTTCCGTTCGCTACCTTAGCCGAAATGCGTCAAACAAAAAAACGGTCGAACATTCAAAACAAACCGCCAGAAAAGCCAAGCTCTAAACCGCAGACATTTGTCTCGATCTCGTCGTTCTAATGGGGTTTGCGGTTTGTTCGGTTCACTGCCACTCGACCATGGACTACGGAGGAATGGTAGCTCCCTTTCCCATTCCCGGCTGCCACCGGCTCGTGTTTGATTGGTTTCTTTAATTTTCATTTATTTGTTCTCGGCCCATGCTTCGCCACTACATAATTGTGCCGATCGTCTTACCGACCGATCCGATCCGGCATTAGGTGGTTTTCGTGTTTGTGACTGTTGCTTTGTTGCGAGAACCAAATTTTGATCGGTGACCGTACGAAACAGGGGCCCGAACCCGAAGCCCTTCCGCGCGCGCCCCGTTCATGCGTGAAAGAAAACGGATCGGGTTCGTCGCCTGTGTACGATGCGCTTACCGTGCGCAACCGGGGCGTTGAAGTCTTTTGTTCCGAGAATGAATTTTGGTGATGGTAATTACCGTGTTACCGGGCCACCGGTGTGCGGCACGGCCGGAAACAAAATATCGCTGTCGTACTGTTGTCATACTCGAAGTATTGTGACCGTATGTTTGTTTGCTTGCTGCCGTCTTTAATTCGCTTACAATGGGGGAATCTTTTACGGAAGCCGGCACAACTGTGGCGTTTGAGTGATTTTGAAACGAAAAATAAGGTGAACGTGACATGACCGACCCAGAAACGATTTTTTTTCGTATATAGTATATCTGCTCTGAGCTCTCGAGCAGATGTCGAAACAGGTGATTCATTGGAAGGAGCGCCAACACCGGTACTGTGGGCGTTTCAACGGGACTGTGCCGGTAAGTTCAAACGGTGCCGACAGTGTGTTTAGCATCCATTCACAACTGGTGCCTCAAACACACACACACACATACACGTATACAAAACGCGGTGCTCGGGAGAGGCGTGAAAACATTCGAAACCCCAAAAGCGAAGCTCCTCCCCCAGGCCGCTTAAAACAATCTCCCACGATTGGGGTAATGAGCGCATCGTATTTCGCGAGACTCGTTTCGAGAAAATCAATCAAAATTGTATCACGACGACGATCTGCCCGAGCGGGAGCGTTAAAGGAAATCGATTAACTCGGTGCGGAAGAATGATTAATGGATTAATTTCTAATGTTCTGAGCAAGCTCGGTCGCCAGCTGGGCCCTTCATAAAATTCTGCTTCATTCCAACGCTGTATACGGTTCCGATAAATACACCGAGCAACGCGCAACACAGGCGTTAGTGGCCGATCTCGACATACGCTTCGACGTTGGCAGACAATAGGGACCGGTCGATGAGTCGGTGGATTAAAACTGGCGCATGAACATTCAGTACATTAATTCAGTGCCACTCAGCCTCGTGAGAGGTGCGGACCGATGACATCAGCGTTGGTCGATGTGAATACCTGCGAATGCGAACCATCATACCAATCCCATCGAAGCTCCGCTTGGCGAGAAGAAGTAGTTGACGGTGCAAATCCTTGATCATGACATCAGAGATCGTTGACTCACACAAACACCCGGTTGAGATAGTTGAATATCATTGAGGTGGTGGTCGTGGTGTGGCGTTGAGCATTTCTTTCCGGTGTGTGAAGCCAAAATGAATAAACATGTTGATTTGTTTGATTGTAAATTTTTATCAGATGCGCTTGATCATCTTCCTTCTTTTAATGCATTCAGTTTTAGCCTTATAGTAGGTCATCCATGAAGTATTTGCATTTTAATATCACATTTGTTCCCCATTTTGTTTCACGATTTTTAATCAAAGCAATTTGAAATTGAAGTAAATTTCAAATAAATTAAAATTGGTTTACACACTTTATCAATGTTTTTGTGAACAGTGAAAGAATTGAATTGTTCCAGAAAAATGATTAAAAAATAAACCGAAATAATGAATCATACACATTACGTTAAAATATTGCTAATGCTACACTGTGATGATAGAAGTTTAATATTTTTATTTGGAAAACTATGCGGATAATTAAAATACAATGTTATTAAAAGGAATATTTTACTATACACGTTTTTCTTCTTTATCCATCAATACATCATAACTTGTATTATTAGAATGCAGGAGATAAATTAAATTGAATTATTTATATCAAAAATCGAATACTTCTGAAGGTGAACTTGGAATAATCAATAAATGGTTGACTTGACTTGATTGACTACCGTTGGAATCTTTCCAAAATTCACCATCCAAAGTAAAGGTGTCAAAAGCTTTGGTCTCATTTGCGTAACATATCACGCGCCCGAGAAGGCGATGCATGTAGGTCGAAAAGGTTCGACGGGTTGTGCCCTCGAAGAGCCTATGAGCGTATCGGATGCCTCTATCATTAGGGGCGCACCGGTGACCCGAAAAAAAACCCCTCTTCTCGACGATTATGTCACACATGTGATGCGTAAGGCAGCGCGAAGGGCCCCGCGAGACATCACCAACCACAAAAAATAACTTTAAAGACAACAAAACAAAAAGATTATCATTTGTTCCGGGCAACGCTCGTCACTTAGTGTGCGCTTCTCCGGCTATGATGGCATCGCTGTTAAGTGTGATATTTACTGCCATATTGAACACGGTGGCAAGGGTGCGTTAAGAGGCGGCCACACCTCCTCCCCCCACCGTTCGCTCCTGCAACCCACGGCGTTTGCAATTTGCATAGCGAATCAATCGCACCAACCGTGCCCGATCGATGTGTGCGTTCGAGCGTGTCATATTTTGTCTCAATACCCTTGAACGGCAGCGGCTTGGTTGTGTGGTTGGGCCGCAGAAACGGCCGCCGTAGTTCCACCCACCATCCGCAGCACCGGATACTCCGGTTGGAGGCTACAGATGCGTCGCTTGCGGGACCTTGAAGTCTATAAATATGGACGACCGCGTCCTACACATCAGGGTGGGATGACATTGGATGACACACTCGCATCAGTTGCCTCTCTCCGCACGGACTCAGCGGTTAGGTTGGCGATGTTTGTTTTGTTTCTTTTCCGGTCTCTTCGAGCCGTCAGATGAGGTCTAGGTCGGTGGGGTAGAAAATGCTGGTGTGGAATATTAATCGCTCCAAGCTTCCGAGCTGCTTCC
>JXXA01002339.1:0-18029 GCA_000956255.1 Anopheles punctulatus | reverse complement strand
AAGGAACTTTAGGAAGAGGGGAGAGAACAGCGACAGCTGAGAAATTTGACTGTGAGTGCGAATAGAACCGATAGTCAAATTAGAGCGAGAAAACCCGATTTTCGCCCGATTAATGCCGGTTGGGTAATGCCACGTACAGTTGTCCATGTGGGAATACCGCGGTTGGTTGGTACAGATCGAGGCTGTGCAGTGACTGGCCTTGCGCTTTGTTTATGGTCATTCCAAAACACACCTGCACCGGATACTTCTTACGGCGTATGTTAAAGGCTAGGCTAGGGTCTGAACTTTCGCAAAAGATGCGAGACAGCAACACGTCATCACTCCGTCGGCTACCCGTTAGAATGCGTGCATGAATGCAATATGGTCTCAAATTGATAATTCGTAGCAGCGTTCCGTTGCAAAAACCACGTTTATTGTTCAGCGTACGTAGCAGCAGAACAGGTGTGTATCGCTGCAGACGCAGCTGATGCAATGGAATGCCGCTAAACTTGATTGAATTTAAGAATTTAATCGGCAACTGCAGTGTTTGTTTGTCTACTGGCAAATATAGCTGTATCGGGTCAGGTAGCCGCTCCATAACAAATTTATTTATTGCAGTAACGTCGACATTTCGAGAAGTCAGGATTGCATGGTCAGCAAAATATTTAACATGCCTATAGTGCTGTTCAATCGCCGGATAGATTCGGTCGATCAAGCATTGAACATTGGTTTGTGAATCATTAGTTCGAGCCAGCATCAAATCACGTGGAAGTTTGGCGTAAGTTGCATCGATTCTCGGAAATCGCAGGTGTTTACCGTCACCGATCTGCAACAGAAAGTCCGCGAAGCTCTATAACTCTATCGCATTCTGCAATGTTGGAGCCATCCGGACACGCATGTTAATCCGCAACCGCAACACACGGAACCGTTGCCACAGTGCACTCGTTGGTATACACTGAGCGATGAGTTGTGCGACCGTTCCTTTGGGCACGATCGGAAGGATCTGCCGAAAGTCATCACTCAGTCGTACAACCTTACCACCAAACGGTTCAGGGACATCGACAATCTCTTGAAGCGTAAGATCGACGGCGTCCAGTGCGTACCGGTTGCTCATTGAAGCTGCATCCCACACGATCAGTGTCGCCTAGCATTAGTTCTAGCAAAAAAGTTTCACCGGTACCGCCTGGCCAACCAGGAAGAACAGTTTGGAAGACCGAGTCTCCCCGGTCGGTCCTCTCTCTGGTCCTTCCTCCACAGATCTAGAACGGTCCGCTACTGCTGTGATCAGATCATATATAGTACGCTGTTCTGGATTCAGGAGGTGCAGCCTGGAGAGTGTGTTGTCCAATACACGATCATTGTATGACCGCTCGGCTTCGATCAATACATTGACACCATCACCGTTATGCTCACGTTGAAGCAGGTTAGACGGAAAATTACTGTAATCAGCGAGCTGTGGAATGTCTCCAAAATCACTCAATTTTGCAGATCCCGTCCCAAGCAAGTACTGATCGATGATACACAACGCCCGACAATGCTCCACGCAACGCGACAACCTAATAGGTAAGGCAACATTGTGTGTTGGCCACACTCGAGAACCGATGCGACCGTGTCTGCCCCTCGAAAAACCACACATTGCTGGTCCTCCAAATGGATTGGCAGTTGTACGACGGTAACGGTTTTTGCCTGCGTTTCAAACTCGAATACGTACTTGTACAGTTACTTAAGCGATACGCCGCGCACCATAACGGCACGCCCATCGTTGCGACGATGGTAAACCCGATAGCCGTCCAGCTGGTGACTCGTCTCGTTGCAATATGACTTCAGAAAACCCTTTTTGCATCGACCTTGCACCATGAACGGAGCCAGTGGGTTAGACGGGCCACACAGCCCATGCGTCATTGAGTTTCGGATTGTTTTGTGTAGCTGCACGTCGCTTGGATCTGGAAGTTCGGCAGACACCAGTCGGTCGTAGTCCGCCGCCGATCGAGGTTTGTCAGCTTCGCCGAGTATCACTAAGCAGTGCGCATGCGGAAGTCCACGCTTTTGATAGTCGATGACGTGAATCCGTGCGATTTATAGCCTAAGCACTCCCGCAGCAAGATCTTCTAAAATTGCTAACTTCAGCTGAAAAACGCGAGCAGTAAGATCGGGACGATCTGTAGCTTGTAGACCGGCAAGCAGAGCCTGAGTCATCTCAGGCCTGAGGCCTCTTTGGGTTGTACGTTAAAAATAAGTCCGGTTTTCCGACCGACCGCACAATAGCCATTGCACCTTAATATTGGGCTCGCATGTACCGGTCGCCACCGGTATACGATGCCGGTACGATAGTGCCATTTGTACCGGCTGCTGTTCGCCAACCTGTTCAACAAAATCCATAATGCCGCGATATACATCGCTTCGCAGCTTTGTTTGATTTTCACGGCAATATTTCAAACGCTGCTCCTTGATCATGCAGCACAGATCGACACAGTGCTGAAGAAATATCCGCTTGCCCAAGAAGATTAATGTCCTCTGTTCCGGACGGGTGCAAAGCCGATATCGCGCATGCTCTCAAGGAGTGATGCGACTGCGTATCACCCTCTACCCACCACCAACGGCTGTTTGCTCGTCATCGTGATTGCCGTCATCATCACTGCCTCGTGCCATTCCTGCTGTTGCAGATCGTCCGCTTCGATCTCGCCTCGGGTGCCTCGATATACCAATACTACATCGCATCGAATTGATGGTTAGATTCGAACACGCGTTGCAAATATCACAAGGCACGACATTGGAGAACGATGTCCCGAGGCTGCCTTTGCTCGGAACAGATAAAAATTCACTCGACCTCATCCACACGTGGTCGGTTATAGCGGCGATGATTCAGTGTAGGCAAATTTGCATGCATATGCAGCTGGACGTTTTCGTCAGTCGTCATACGTTAATATGCGTGTCGAAATAGAGTAGCTATTGTATTGCACTCGTTAAGAATACTGTGTATAGTGGCCACAATATCACGAACGAGCAAGCTGTTTCGAGCAACTCGAGCATCAATCACGCTGTTGCGCTGTTCCTTGTTGCGTCGTAAAAATGTAATTGGGCGTACATAGGTACCTGCCCTGGCAAACGACCCAAACTACCACTACGATGACAAAGGGCACCCTGGATGCGGTAAGTATATGGACCGCGTTCGTCAGCGACATTTCGATCCTGGCGTACAGGATCATCCACACGTATCGAAACTCCCATCGACGTGAACGCAAATGCGTTATTATAACCTCTTATATTGCGCAAAAAGCGCTTGTTTCTAAGCAGACGCAACAGCTCATTTGGCGTCTCTGGGAATGATGCCCGTCTCACCCGGCCACTTTTCTGTCAAACAGTAAGGACACAGTTTACGAGCGCTGAGTTGATGCCGTAGTGGATAGTTATATCGCTCATGATAGCCGAGCGCAACCCGTAATCTGTTCGTCCTATAGCGTTTGAGCGTCCTAAAGCATATAGCCTCCCAGCGCTGACAAATAGCTACCGCCGCCAAAACCAAACCACCGCGTTCCACTGTTGGTGCCAGAAGTGAGTTTGTTCCTAACGTATGAACTGGAACCACTTACTGTGGCAACGGTATGTTATTTGAAGAAGCTTCTGAGGTAGGCACTAAACTGTTGATGTCTCCATCAACCGCAGTAATCCTAATAATCCTGGACGGGCATCCGTGATTGTCTTCGGAATTACAGAACGTACCAAACCGGATGTAGACGGCAGTTGTAACATGGTGCTGACGAAAGGGTTGACGGGATTATCCGCGGATGGAATTCCGCGTGTTGGTCGCCTCGGTGGTATTCTGGCATTAACAGCAGCGGCAGTTCGTCGATGGTGTTGAAATAATGCCTGCCTTCTACGATTCCGTCTACGATTCCGCTTCCATGATGCAGACGTTTCTCTCGGTGGTGTTGCATATTTTGCCCTAATAGCTGATGTCGGAGATAGTGGATCCATATTTACTAAAAAATCAATGTTTTTCCATAATAAAAAAAAACAATTCAATAACATTTCCCACAAGCCGGGGCATAAATATTACATTGTATTAATGGTTTACCAACGTGAGAGTTTATGTTGCGCACATGACCACGCTTCTATTTTTTTTGTTTCTATAAAAAATAATAATTTAACAATAATAAATGTCAACCCATATTTTTTTAAAGTAATCTTAAAATACTTACCGGGGGGATAAGTTTAGGAAAATACCACATTATTGTTTTCCTATTATTATTATTGTAAAAAAAACGTGCTCTCGTGCGTAGATTAGCATGTACAAAACATTTTGTGCCATTTGTGCATTTTGACGGGTTAGGAAAAACGCTAAAACTTGTGAATTGCGAGCTCAACCTTCAAAGTTGAGCAACGAAAATGTAAATAATGCGTGTGTTTAAATTTATCATCTTAATTTGTGAATTTTGGTTCTACGGATTTGGAATAATTGATTTTTGCGTGAAAACGTGCACTTACCCTATACATAAAAAATGCATTCGACGGAGCAGTTGCTCCAGCCTAATAGCAGCTTCTACCTTCTCTAGTACACCTGCTCTACTCTATTATCTCATTTTGGACGTAGTGTATGATATTTAGAGCTAGTACACTCGCACTCGAGTGTTTCAACTGTTCGAATATTTTGGTATTCATTGTACTGAAACGAAATAATAACGGTGCGTTTAACCTATCTGGTCGTATCAAAATGAAGTAATTTTCAGCATTAATACCTAAACTATCAAAAGAAACTATAAAGTATAAAATTCACTGATCGTGAAAAAGATATGAAATTGTGATATTGGAATAACAACTCTCGCTCCCGTGGTTATCCGTTTGAGACCTCGTATTTAACTGTCAAGTTTATCATAATTCATTCGTTAATCTATACGTTCATTTTGTCGATCCATGATTCACTTTGCATTTGCGTTCTTACCCACGAAACCATTCTGGTATTCTACGACGCATAAAGAATTCAGTAAATATTTAACACAGTTCCTGGTTTGTGGTTGAAGTAAAGAGGATATAACTAACGCGGCATGATATTTCGTTATCTCGTTTGACAGCATCAATTGCAGTGCTGCCAAGTGTTGCAAAGAACTATCCATGTTTGATAGTTTTAAAAAAATATTTCTATAACATTTATAACTATTTGTGTGTGGCAGAACCACCTCTCGCATAAGCTGCTGTAATAACGTCTAGGCGACATTGCAGACTACCATCGCTGATGCCATAGTGGAATCCATGGGACTGCGATATATCAATCCAATGCGATCCATCAATACCGTCGAAGGTACAACTAGAAAAATAAAATAGCTAAACTGACAAGATGACAAGATCAGACCCAGCTTTATGCTTCGAACATCATGTTCTCGTTCTCAAGAAGGCAACATGCGTTCAACACGAGTAAGTTTTGAAACAAACAAGTATTTTCATGATGATACAGTCGTAAATAATGCTCCTTTGGTCAGTTGGTTTTAACCAAACCAACAATTATGGTGCTCTGTTGACTCTGTGGCGAGAAACGACGAACATGTCGCCACAGCAGCAATCCATCGTCTAAAAGACAGTTGACAGCTGATCCACTTGCGCTGACGTATCTGTAATAACTAAAGGATTACATTCAACGAAAGCGAAAGCTACATCCATTCAGCTGTTCGCCGCTAATCGAACACCCATTAAAGTACACGGAGAAATGTTATTCAAGCACAATTTGAGACTTTGGTCTTTAACTTTTATAATCATTCATCATCGCTGATGTGTCATCCGGAATAATCGGTACGGATTTTATTTGCAACTTCGATTTACTCATCAGTCTGAAACGACACCAACTCATAGAAAATGGCACTCGTCTTGAGTCCCGATCGATTGTTGCTACGAAAGAACATTCGTTTAAAACCTTTAGCAAAGAGTCCTCTTCTATCTTCTATTTAACGTATAGACCGAAGTCATGACTGGTTGTTTAACCGGCTTTCTAGACTAATTTTTACCATCATAGCTGGTGAGTCTTTCCTCGCTAGGGGGAGAATGGGATCATGGATACCGTCCTGTCGTGTGAAGACCGGCGCCGCTACCACTACACCACCGGGCCGCCCCAAAGAGTCCCCGTATGCCAAATTGATTGCCGATTTTCCTTCCATTACTCATTTTTCATCTTCCTTCAGCAAATTTTCAGTATTTCATCGCATCGAAACAACTGGACATCCTGTTTTTATCAGACTACCCATTTTTATCTCATGCAATCCGTTATATGTCAACCATCCAATAACTGGGCGACCTCACTACACTTGGTGAAGAAAGCCGATGGTTCATGTTGACCATACGGTAATTATCGTGTCTTGAACGCACAAACTATTCCAGGTCTTTGCGATCCATTTTGCGAGATAAGATAATTTTTTTCCAAGTCGACCATTATAGACCAAGTTGACTTGCAAAAGGTGTTTCATCAAGTCCCTATACATTCCGACGATATTCCCGAAACGGGAATCACGTCACTATTTGATCTTTATTAATTTTCATGCAACCTTTGGTTTGGTCAAGACCTTTGGTTTATGCAACGCTGCTCAAGCGTTTCAAAGGCTGATCCACGAAGTTGTACTAGGATTAGATTTCATCTTTCCTTACATCGATCATCATCGCCAGAAGAACATCGCGATCATTTAAGACAGGTATTTGAGCGACTGAAGCAGTACAATTTAGCGATAAACGTTGCCAAATGCGAATTCGTGCGCGAGAATCTAATTTTTTTTCCGTCATACAGTCTTTGCCGAAGGAATACGTCCTTTCACAGACCACGCACATACAAAATTGTAAGCGGCAAACAACGGTTGGACAATTGAAAAGTTTTTTAACAATGATTATTTTCTACAGGAGATTCATACCGCACGCAATAGTTGACAAAAGATTGCTGCTAGCAATAACTTCTAGAAATAAATGCAACGATCGAACTCTAGTAAACTGGTGCGAAAAAACCAAAACAGCTTTTGAACGGTGTAAAAATCCACTCGCGCAAGCTACACATTTGGCGCATACCGTTAAATCCGCCGAATTATCTTTTTAGGTCGATGCATCAGATGTTGTGGCAGGTATTTTATCTAAATTATAGACCAGATCTGAGCGTGAATCTTCCTCCTTTGCCCGTTCCCTTCTTTAAAATAGGAACATTTGAGCTCGTTGTGCCAGTCTTTCTCTCTTTTGCGCCGTAGATTCCCTATAGCGATTAAATACCAACGAAGAAGTTTCAGGAAGCCTGGTACTTAAGCCGTCGAACCGGAGTGTCAGTTTCGACGTCAGTCCTCAGCGTTTGACACAATCCCAGTTCAGACGATGATCCGATTCCGGAGAATTGGAAGATACTGCTGCGTAGAGAGTTGGCCACACACCTTTGCATGGTCAGCTCCACGACAATATGCTAACCGAAATTTACAAGTATCATACACTTTATCAAATATAATCAGATATAAAAACAAATAAAACAAATAAATCGCATATAAATGAAATCATGATAATCGGGAAAAGTTGGCTTCTCAAATCAATTAACACATAAATTTTATACAAATAAATATTAGGGACGCTTGTTGATAAGTATCAGATCACTCTATTCATATGTAAACCAATAAAACACTCTTATTCTTTTTTTTCTAGAGCTTTCGTCAGGATCTTATGCGTGTGTTGTCCGAAAAAGATAAAGCGCAAATATCAGCCTACCATCCGTTCCAAAGCGTCACAGGTAAATAACCCAACTAACAATTTAATTTTGACAGGTCCATACATGCTTTGCTCGTTAAAAGTTTTCTAAAATGTTCGTATCTACGAGCAGATTTAACAGCTGGCTGAAAACGGAACCTTCCAACACCTAATTTTGAATAATAGGTCTTTATTTTAATAGTTACACGCAAAATAAAATAATGTTTTTCACATTGCTTTGGAGAGCTATCTACATCTTCTTTGAAAATTCCCCCTGGCAATTAGTTTTTAACAGTAATTAATGTGAACTTTTATTCAAGCCACAATTTGTATACGGTTTATTTCAAATTACAGCTGAGAACTTCACGACAAAAAGCAACTAAAGCTGAAAGGCTAGCATTTTCAAGATTTGTAGCACGCCTTTAACAGTTATGTCAAAATGCGAGTGCCCATAGTCCATAACACGCGAACTGGTAAGACGAACAAGTTATTTTACGATAGTCGGTTCACGGTAACGTATGAACACGAATAAAAACCACAAGCTTTAATGTTTACCACTTCATACAGCTATGAAAGTGATGACTAGTAAAGTACTGTATAAAATATTGGAAGTAGTTCTATAAATTGTAAATAAGTTCACTTTATTGTCATATTGATTCAAGTGAAAGGGCATTGTAGACAGCAGACCAAAATTTTATCAAAATTGACCAAAACAGTGCATTGTGTTTCAAGCAAAAGAACAGAAAACTAATGTCTGAATTTTTTTTTGTGGTGTGTATATTTTTTTCTATAGTTAACATTAACTTTCATCTTCACTGTTCTCTGCGGGTAGTGGTGGTTTAAAAAATGGTGTTATAAAACAATGTTGTCGCTGCTAGACGCAACTAATACTGATGTAGTGTTCACCAACATCTCAGTATTTTACCTTTGTAGGGCCTTAATCAAATTTGGTTTCAGAGAATTTCAGCTTCTCCAGTGATGAGTTGTAGCAGTCAAAAATGAAAAACTATGTAATAACCAAACCCTTGCACAGATATAATTTTAGTTCTTTATTTGGACTATACGCAGTGATTACTTGCCGAATTGTCGCGCGCATGCCTTTTATAGCTCACACACGCCTTTTATAGCTCACGCACGGCCGTGTTGACGCTAGTCGTCTCTTTCTTCCCATTACTCCACATAACATACATTTAATGTCGATGCGATATAACGTTTCTTCAGAGAAGAAGACTGAATCATCTACATTCCAACGGAATATTAATATCACATGGCATTTAAAATATACGCTCTGGGTAAAAGTCATCATTGCAAGCTTCATTCATGATTGCAAGATCATTACAAGCTTCGATTGCACGAGGGTAGTATGTCGGCAATCATTGTAAGGTCCAAATGTATGGTACTAAGAAATTTGAAAATGTATCTAAACACAAAGGGATTCATACCTTATAAGGTTAATATAGCTGCTTGACTTGAAAAGCTCGTCCTTTTTCATTTACCATGCAGATAAACGGTTCAAATATGCTTGCATGCAATGTCAGTTCGCAATACTTTCTGGTTGGTCTATGCGAGTGTTTCCAATCAATTAAATTATCCACCGACTACGTAAATTTATTTTGAAAACCACTCATCTGTATTTTTTATTAATAGCACACGACCAACCTCTGAGAAACTATATATGAATAAAAAACTAAGTTAAGGTAAACAAGTTCAAAAACAATTCTATAAACCATTACAAGTAACACAAACAAATTCAAGTTCAAAAACAAACCAAACCACCGAAATCATTTTGCGACCGCCTACCAGGAAGATAAAATAAGATCTGTTATTGTTGCTCGCTGGAGCTTTCCTAAGCCAGCGAAGAAACGGCTTCTGTAAAGGAGAAGTTTGGGCGCGCAACTTTTCTTTTCTTTCCACTCTCCAGTGCCTTCCCGCTAGTTGCTCTCTTAAGTAATTTAGCAGACGCAGAAGGGGGAATTAAGATCGAGAAGATTTCATTCTTGATCGAATTGTACAAGGGAAAATGCTCTTGTTTCTTGAGTTGAAATATTTCGAATAATGTATTGCATAATTGTCTCCTCCTTTTATACCCCTGGGAAGGACTTACATTTTGTTAGTGTTAGTGATATCCTCCCCAGGGATCCGAAAACAATGTTGTTTGATCGTAGTATTAGTACTGTTAGTACGTGATCGTAGTGATGCCTAGTTTCAATCAGGCGCGAGATCGTGTAAACGACTGTTATTTTGGTTACTATCTGGTAACTTTTGTAGAGTGGTGTGGGATTTAACAGTCCAATGCTACAGAAGATGACAGCAGGCCGAGGGACTGAGGAAAACCCTCCTCCGTTTGGGGCACGCACTCAACTAACATAAACGAAGTATTCTTTCTTTAAATTATTAAGTGATATTATTATTATTATTAAGTGATTATTAAGTGAACTGTATATTATTAAGTGATAACGGACTTGATAACATCGCCTTCGTCGCTATCCTATCTGTCGATATTCCATCTCCGGGATGGCGCACAATTCTGTAAAAAGACTATTACAGGGGAGCACTACAAGAAATAATTCCCCTTCTTGTACTATGAGCATTTTTTAAATAACAATATCGTTTATTGTGTGCAAATTGCGTTGTATAGTTGTTCATTAAAAAAAGAAAACAGACAAACCAAATAAAAAAAACAAAAAAGAAACAAGACGTTAGACATTACGTGGATGTTGCAAGACAATAATGGAAAATATTTAAATCAATAACTGTATCGTTGTTGCAAACGATGTAGATGATTTAGTTAGCAAAAAGACATAGAACAGTGACTCGATTTCCAGTGTCGCTAATGCTTATGTTACAAAAGCGAAGATTTCTGAAGGACGGCTGACTCTCTGGAACTTTGGAGACGATGGTATTCAACAGCATGTCCCAGTCCGCTCTGACTCTTTCGCACTGGGCGAACTTATGCTCCAGAGTGTTA
Organism: Anopheles punctulatus; assembly: GCA_000956255.1. Classification (NCBI taxonomy): domain Eukaryota; kingdom Metazoa; phylum Arthropoda; class Insecta; order Diptera; family Culicidae; genus Anopheles; species Anopheles punctulatus. The sequence goes on along the minus strand of JXXA01002339.1, from coordinate 7,393 downwards.
AAGTTTACGCAAAATGGGTAGTGTGGTGTGGAGGCTCGGCGGCTGCTGTTTAGATTCTTCCACTTTTTTTCATTCTAATGCTTGAAAAGGAAGAGCAACCTTAGCATCAAGAAGCCTACTAACCAATAGTTTACGGATGGCTTTAGTGTTTGAGTCAGCTATGAGTTGAAGAGGTATCTAGCCCAAGTGTATCACGACCGTAGCACGAAACAAGGCTATGTTGAGGAGACAGAATCAACATTTGTCAGCTTGTCAGTAGTCAGTTGTCAGCACAAACGATGTGTTGACCTCCGACCCGCAGATACATCCGCTCCGTAACATACCTATGTATGATGCGAGCCAGCGTGTTAACAGCTGGGATGTGAAGATTTAGTCCACCACGATTTCGTTGCAGAGCTAGTTTAAGCAGAAAGACACGGAAACCTCTTGTCCATCCCAGAGAAAACAACCAATCGTACACGAGACTCGAGCAATGTCCATCGCTCTAGTGCCTCAAACCGATGCAATGTACCATAGTTTTAGCAGAAGACAGGTGTTCAAAAGATCAGTCTTCTGCACAAGGTTCAAGTCTCGTACACGATGTTGTCGAATCGTGTGCCGGAAGTGTTGTATCATGATGTCCCAGTTGTGTCCCATTGCCTCGCGAATTTGTTCGGAAACAATATGCCCAGAAGACGAAGCCTCTCCTCGGTGTGAAGCCATGGAACCTGGATTCTATATGATGGAGTGACGTGATCCCGAGCATTCGACAAATGCATCGATGATTGCCCTCACCTGCTCGATCGTTCGGGAAGAGGTGCTCACCACGGAGATGTCGTCGGCATATGCAACGAGTAGGTCATCCCGATCATTGCATATGCTTTCTAGTCTCGTGATTAGAGGATGAAGGTACAGGTCGTTTATGAGGATACGGGAAGAGGACCGTTCACCAATCATTGTTAGAAGATCCACTAGCCGCGAATGGAATCTTAAAGAGCTCATTGTGTTCTACAAAAAGTTTCTGTCGAGTCACTCAAAGGCTTGTGAGAAAACAAAAAAATCAGCTTCCTCTTGTTCTTCAACTCAATAACTCTTTCCTTAACACTGAGTACATTGGAAGATGTTGCAAGGCTTGTTGCTACACTTCTGAGCTGTCGAGATTATCCACCGCTCTCTGATCATATAATCGATTCGCAGCTTCAGAATTCTTGATAGCAGTTTATAGTCAAAGTTAAGCAAATAGATCGGTCTAAAAGAGGTAAAGAAATTCACACTATCCTTCTTTCTCATCAGTACAATTACTCTGTCTAAGAAACTACTACGGATCTCTCCATTCAGAGCTTCGTTCAATATAAAGCGTAGCTTACGATGTAATATGTACAACACACGTTGATAAAACTCTTTGGGAATTCTATCCGGATCGGGTGATTTCCGAGACGTTGAATTTTGGATTGCATAAAAAATCTCACTATAAGTTATATCTTCCATGCAATGATTATTGACTTAGCAGTCCTCCTGTATGGAATGATTTCAAGCAAAAAATGTGCTAACATTTGTCTGTGTCGATCAAACGATTGCTTCGAGACAGTAATCCGGTTGTGTCTGTGTCGATTATTAGGATAACGATCAAACGAATGCTTAAGCATCTCATATGGTGAAAGCAGAAATTGGAGTAGCGCTGATTCGTCTTCCAGCGGAAGACCAATTATATTTTAAGCTTCGCGTATTCAATCCACCATTGCATTCACGAGTCGTAATTGTGACGTCACCTTGTCCAGATATTCCACTTTGTCTTGAGTTCGTCACGATTCTCTTCAGTAAGGATGTGGGACCATAATTGTCAATAGTTGTCCAGGACCTACGTCTAGGTGCATTGCTGATGGGAGCGTTAGGCGTACAGTAAGAGCTTTATGGTCGTAAAGGAAAGAAGGTGCATGTTAGTCGTACGTAGTTTTGTTTGAAGAGCTGAGGAGACATACAGGCGATCTAGCCGTGAGCCTGAACCACGTGTGATGTAAGAAAATTCCATAAAGTTTCCTCGTAGAACTTTCCAGCGTTGGGAAATTTCTTTGGAGACCAGGAGCATTTCCTTCGCGTGGTTCCGTTCCATAACGTTGGTGACTCCAGAAAGGAAGGATTTGCGTTGCCAGTTCTTCCTAAATATAAAGAATATCAGTCCGCAATGGCAACCAATCCAGGTTTTTTCGTGGATAATGCGGCTGGTGTGTGTCGGTTGTGTACTGATCCTGATGGTGAGAATGCTATGGCAAGCTTCAGCGACCCGGAAAATTTCACCAGGCTCCAGAAATACCTCAAAGTAGAAGCAGAGTGAGCCGTGCAAGCACTGTTCCTAGAGCCTGAGAACGTTCCAACGATTCTACAACGGCTGGAAGAACAGTTCAGTCGACCAGACCATATCTATCACAGCATGATAAATGAAATTCGTGGGCAGCTTGCTATTCAAGATTATGGAAATCGCTGTCTGGAAAATGTAATGATCTACTTAAACTTAGCTGATCGACGAGCTGGTCTTTAAAATGCCGATGGATAAGCAGATTAGTTGGATACAGCACAAGACGGATTCAAAAATCGTGACCTTGGAGCACTTCAGCAACTGGATGAGCACAATAGCTGAGCCCGATGAGCCCGATAGCGATGAGCCTGCCGAAGCATCCAGAGCGTCCAGAGAGACCATAGCGACCGGAAAGATAAGCCAGATATACCGCAGCAACTGGAACGGCCCCAGTGACCACAACGCGCGAGCCATCCAATTAACATGCATCGATGTCGGGAAGTCCGAGGTGCCATTAATGCAGAAGGAACTAGGGTTCTGCAGCAACCATCGGCATTGCGAGAACAAGAGCATCAAGCCGGCCCGAGTAGTGCGAGGAATTTGGCAAGTTAAGCCCGAAGGAACGATTTTTCTTAGTTATGAGGAGCAGGATATACTTTTCTTGTTCCTCCAGCCGTCACGTTCTGCAGGATTGTACATTATCGCAAGAACCACAGGGTCTATTACCAGATCCTTCCAGTCATGCTGCAGAACGATCACGCGTAGGTGGAAACATACGCGTTTCTGGATCCGGGATTATCTTTAACGCTGTTTGAAGAGAGCGTCGCCAAGCAGTTACAACTGACGGGAGAGTGGATCCGCTCGCAATTACCTGGACGCAGAACGTGTCAATAACGCAGGACAAAGCAGACGTGTGCTATGTATCGTCAAAGGCGACGACGGTAGCAGGTACATGCTGAAAAATGTTAGGACGATTACGGACCTCCAGCTACCCATGCAGACTGTCGATCCCGGAAGGTTGACGGAGATACATCAACACCTGCGTGGAGTGCAGGCAAAGTCATTCACCAACGCGCGACCGACATCATCGGCGCTCATCGACTTGAACCAGAGCCATCTTCTGACACCGCTGGACCGCCGGATGGGACAGCTAGACAAACCAATGGCCTTTAAGAAAGTTACTCAGTGGAACTGAGCAACTGGTGCCATTCTATGGCGGATGGTACCATTTTATGGTGGGTGGCGGCACGTGAGACGGATGATTTGTACGACATGTGTGAAGTTCTCACGATGTGCGTACGAGGTAGAATAAGCCTAGGTTGAAAGACAGGTGTTGCGTCCATATATCTATCCGCTTTCCTCAAAACAACCCTTACCATCAAACATTTTCTCCTGCAGTTCGTATTTTTTACCACACCGGAAAAGGGTTGTAAATTATATCCCTCAATCCTTGTTTCCATTTTGATTGCCGTTCCATTTTTATCCATGTCGTCACCTAAAAAAACCGCCTTTTTGGGCTTCGAATACAAGCGAGTAGCTAACAGCATCGCAAACTGCCAGTTAAAACATAAGTTTTAATAAAGTGGACTACAAAGTTTAAACTGTCTAGAGTACTAAAAGCAAGCTGCCCCGGAGTGTCAGTTAGGTAAAAATACCAGCCCGGGGCGTTGGATATTTTGGACCGACCCTGAGCATTGGGAAATTGCTACGGAGACCGGGAACATTTCTTTCTCGTGATCCTAACACGCTTCAACACGTAACAGCTTAACTACAGCTTCAACATCCCCAACAATATCCAACCGGTCGCCGGATGCTGTTTTAGCTCTTACATTGCTGGGTATCTATGACGGTTTGCCCAATTTAAGTTTGCCCAAATTAAGCTCAAGTGAAATGATGGTTATGTCAGCACCATTATTGAACATCTATCGCAACGTTTTCTCACAAACGATAACGTTTGTTCCACAGCGACTTCTGCGGTTTCCACCGAAAACATTTACGGTCACTGTCATCATTCTAGTGTAATTGTTGGTTTATCGATTTTTTTTTGCAGAGCTGCAAAATCCCTCTTTGTGACCGTAACGATGACACTGCCGCCGTCGATACCATACATGCATATACGAGCAAAGAGCCCATCACCGCATAACCAGCACCTTAGAGGAGTACGTTAAGTTTCTCGTCCATTTTGTAGAGCACTCGTTTGCATTCTTGGCTTGTAGTTTTTGTTTTGTCACCCACTACGCTGTTCACTTGTTGTTCTCCTTCGATTATCGCGGTATCACTTCGCAGGTTTGTATGTCGCTTACATTCCTCGGATATTTCGTTCAACGAAATTTCTTATCTTTCTTCTTTTTGTGTAGCCAGTATTGTGCACATACAATTTATTCACAGTAAATTACAGATAAATGTACGTTACAAGTTACGGAACACTAACAGGAACTCGCTCCTTACACGACCTGCCAGAGTCCTAATCAGCGAGCGAAGAGAACGAGACTACCCGCATCAACAGGTTTTGAAGCTGCTAAACTGTAGTAGAAAAATTAAATTCAACTGGCTCGCTCGGCAAATCGAATCTCACACATCGCTCGTGTTAGACGTTCCCCAGTTTCCGCGACAATAAACACACCCGTGCGTCGTTGTTTAATGCATCTTTTTCGAAATAATCTTCATCACACACACTTCCGGCATGTACCGAAATTCTTTCACTTGGTCAGCCAAAGTTTCCACTCCTTGCACAGCATTCGTGTCATCATATTAACTGATGAGAAGATTCTTCCTAGGATTTACTCCTGCTGCGCCAAAAATGATGCATGCTGCTGGTGTAACATTTGCTGTTGCAGCCGAAAATTTTCATGAAACTATAAATTTCCCCTGTGAGCGATAATCGGGTGGCATCGGATGTTTGCGTGCACTGCTTAAGTCTCGCTTCCACACGTTCACACCACAACAACTAGCAATGTGTGAGATGCACTTATCACTCCAGCTGTTACTGCCAGCGTTGTGATTGATGCTTTTAATGTTCTCGCTCCAAGGAATTCTTGTTTAATAGACGGTTTCCTAAAAGTATTGTTAAGCGCACTGAAACGAGTTTTCAACTGGTTAATGTGTAACCGCATCTTCCTTCTACTTTCAACGACGACAAGGTACATCACTTTCCTTATCCTTTCACGACGATTCATAGGATAGAGAGACACCTGGAGCAGATTTGGGGGTCGGTCGCAACAGTTCCATGTATGTTCTTATATTACACCCAAACATTACCTCTGCTGGTGATTTGATGCCTTCTAACTGATTATTTGGTGCACTTCTATACCTCATTAAGAAGGTATCCAAAGCTTCTTGGGTTGATGCTCCTCCCTCGCAAATTTTCTTTAGCACGCGTTTAAGGGTATCCACAAATCGTTCCACCTGCCCATTTGACAGTGGATGGTAAGGGGCAGTTCGTACGTGTTCAGTTCCGTTGATCACGCAAAATTCTTCGAAGTCTCTGACTCTCTGTCGCTGACCAGAATTTGTGGCATCCCCAATCTTGCGATCAATTCGCGCAATATCCGAATTGTAGCTTGTTATGAAATGTCAGTGGTTTGCACTCTCTCCGGTCACTTAGAAAAAGCATCAATTACAAGCAGATAATAACATCCATCAACTGGTCCCGCGTTATCCACATGTACACGTTGCCAAGGACTTGTTGCATTGGGCCCTGTGATGGGAGTACTATGTATGGGCGATCGCGCCGCAGCAGTACAAAGAAGGCATGTTCGCACCTTTTCTTCAATATCTGCATCTAGTCTTGGCCACAATACATAACATCGCGCTAGAGACTTCATCATTTGAATGCCTGGGTGTCCGCAGTACAATTGTTCCAAGCATCTCGCTTGTTGTGCATCCGATATTACTAACCGTTCTGCGTAAAGTTTGCAACCATCTAACAGACTTAAAGAGTCACTCCTCATCTTAAAACTTCTTAATGCCGAATCTTTCGGCTTTTTCAACGGCCAACCATTCTGTACACAAACGCGTACCTTTCTCAACGTCGAATCACAGCCTGTTTCTTTTGCGACCTCTTTAAACCTCAACGGCATTGCTGCTGTGATATCACAGACTTAATATCACGATCTACCTCGATACTGCGATAGCATAATCTTCTTCAGTACGTTCATGGTTCGGAAATCAATCTGGATAAATTGCCTATATGACCAAACTTATATTTAGGAACATAATCAATGTTAAAATCGTGAAGCAGCATTGTTAACGCCCAGCACTGTAGCCTATTGGCTGTAAAAACGGATATACCGGTGCGCGATCCAAATATCTGGATCAGTGGAGCATGATACGTTTGAAGTGTAAACTTTCGCTCAAATATCATTCGTTGAAATCTCGTTACGACAAAAAATACTGCAAGACCCTCTTCATCAGGCTGACTATAGTTCTTCCCAGTTTTTGTCAAAGACCATGCTGCATGCTGTACCACTTTAAGAGACCTGTCGACCAGTCGATGACTGATCGTAGCTCCGATACCAACGGAAGAAGCATAAGCGGCTACGATAATATTTTAAGTTGGGTCGTAGTGAGTTAGTACAAGCTCTGAACTCAATATTCGCTTAAACATTTCAAGGGCACGCTGACATTCCTTACTCCAATTCGATGCACCATTCTTCTTCAGCAGGTCATCTAACGGGTTCCTAAGATTTCTCATCTTCACCACGAACTTCCCGTAGTAATTTACAGCGCCCAGAAAGGAACTGACCTCAGCAACGTTTTTCGGTGCAGGCATATTCTTAATAGCAGCTATCTTGGATGGGTCTGGACGAAGAACGTCTCGATCTTTCTTTCTCTTTCTGGCCTGCTCAGGGTTGAGCACGTCGTGCAGACATGGCCTGGTCACAAATAGTCCTTCAGGTCGTTCGGTCCATCGCTGCATTCCTCCATCCTCGGTAGCTCCCAATCTTTCTCAGGTCAAGCTCCACTTGATCCAGCCAACGTGCTCGCTGCGCTCCTCTGCGCCTCGTGCCGAACGGGTCGCTGATGAGCACCTTCCGGGTGGGGCATGAGTCCGGCATCCTCATGACATGTCCCAGCCATCGTATCCTTCCGGCCTTCGCCACCGACAGGATGTCAGGTGCT
>JXXA01002336.1:0-11234 GCA_000956255.1 Anopheles punctulatus | reverse complement strand
AAACTCTTAAACCAGAGTGACATCGAGAGGACAAATGGACACTGGAACGAAATAAAAAAAATGTATGAAAATGAAGATGAACTGAACTGCGCTGAACGAAAATGTACTGATCAGTAAATGATGTACGAAATTCCACGTGTAGTACGCGATGAGCAAAGCATTACCAACAGCAGCATTCCATTTCCATCTCGCCAGACCTCCGTGGTCTAAAGGATTCTTAACCTAACCTCTAAGTGAAGTCGCTCTTCCGAGTTGGAAAAGTTCACTCACCGCACGTGCATGCAGGAAATGATATCCACGCCCTTCCAGGATATATCATTTGCTAGGAGATTCTACCTCAAATCTGGTCAACATCGTCTAACACTCTCTCCCCCATAGCTGCGTGTGCTTCACTCGAACTAACGAATGCAATCGAAATCCGTTCCTATTTCCCCCTGTTGCCCTGCCCCCGTGTGTGCTGAACGGATTAAGTGTGCGTGTGCTCGCTGGCAGCAAACTGCATGGAAACGACTCACAAACGAATCGTCCACTTGACAACCGATACTAAGACCAGTTTCTTGATCATCTTCCCCGGTGCTGGTGCTGCTGCTGATGGTGCTGCTGCGTAATGTCCTCGTTCGATTTTGATCGTATGCGTGCGGTGGGTGCTGCGGCCGTGTTTCCGGCTCGGATGTTCTTTCTCCCGCTTCCCGTGCGGCGTCACGAGTAGGTCGCCCGTAAATTGGCCATGGTTGAGGCCGATCTCGAGCGTGCTGAGGAGCGCGCCGAAGCCGGTGAAGCGTACGTACTTTGCCCATCACTCTCACTGTTTCCCTTTGTTTGTGTGCGTGTGTGTGTGTTTTTCCTCGTGATTTGCTGTTTTTGTTTCGTGTGCGGTGCAGTTTTTTTTTGCTATTGACAATTGCGGTTTTTAACACTTTATGCTACTGCTGCGGTTTTCACAAGCGTCACTCAAAACCCCTTGGATCAGCTCGACCTGCAATGGGGGTCGTTCAAACAACTACTACTCGGTCGGTCGCTTTGCATTTGCCGTCATACCAGGTCGGACAGAGCGAATATCCGGCAGCTAGGAAATGGATGAAGTTTTATTACAAAATTAGAGCTCACAACAGCCCACCAAGGAAGGAACGAGTAGCGTACGTCGGTCGGAGTAAATCACGCGATTGTTTGCGAGTGAAAGGTGGGAGGCTCATAATTGGCCCATTTCGAAAGCAGTCCGACGGTTCCACCCTCGCTGTACCGGGCATCCCTGAAAGTGGATCAACCTCTTGGAACCCCCGAACGAAAAGCAGGCCTCCGAGGAGTTCTCCTACACATTTTCAATCGTATTCGAGGGGACAATATCTTAAGCTACCCCGTGTACAGCTGCTAGGTTAAGAACATAGCCGAATGATCGTTGACATGTTTGCTTGCGTTTGTTTTGTGTGAGTGTGTGATCACTTTGCTCCTAACTCTCGAATCCGCATAATACAACAAACTGACTTCCGAAGCGTCAGCGATATCAGATATTTGCGGATAGATAATACCGACGAACGAAGCCGTTCTCTTAGCCGCCGTAAGGAAACATGTTCTGCTCTCCAACTACAAATTCCATTGTCGATTCACCATCACTCAATCATCCCTCATCCATCCACCCCGATCCGCAAGGATCATCGCTCCCATTTTGCTCATTTATTCAGATATCATGATACATACCAGAAATGTAGCGTACACTATGTCAGTTCTAGCCGATGGCACTCGCCGGTGAAGTTGGAGGTAAAGTTCCGAACGTCCGAAGCCAGATCGTCGTCCAAGTTCGTTCGTAGGAAGGTACTCCTTCTGAGGATCTTTCGTACGATCGTTTCGAATAATGGCACGCGAGCGCACGCGCGGTCCTTCAACGTATTGAGATCGATCGTAGGATGTCCTTCGGATTGTACCACAGCGGATGCGTCGCTTTCTTTTATCGAACGTTCGAACACAACCTCCTCTATCTTTAGCCCACTGCCACCGTACGATGCGCTTGGCGAGAACTGACTGTGGTATGGTGCAGGGTCGTACGTCCCTGACCTGACGATACTACCGCGATACTAACCTCAACCCCGTTTTCTCTTGTCTACTTTTATCCCCCCCCCATTCCCCGTCCGGCCACTATATGACACCAACGTTTTTGCGTGCGCCTGCCTGCGTGCTGCTTCTTTTTTTGTTTGTATGTGTTTGTGTGTGTTTATATGTGTGCGCCGCCAAACCTGAACACGATCGATGGACGATCGCGACGCGCTGCGATGCACACATTTGCGATTAACTCACCACGTGCGCTGCCTGCTAACCTCAAAATTGAACACATCCTGCCCGGCTGAACCGACGGACGACGGAACGATCTTCGGAACCGTGTGTGTGTGTGTCTGTGTGTGTCAATTTGCGCGACATCATCAACGACACGGTGTACACCGGCTAACCTCTTCTGCTGCGTGGTGTTTGCGTGTGTACTTGTTGCGTGTGCTTCCGATATAACCAATGCCGTCCGCGGTGACCAACAACGCATTCCGATGCGCCGACGGTGGTACCGCCACGCCCGACGATCTTGCGGCCGAACTGGATCAGGTGGCCAGAAAGCTGGTGCTCATGGAGCAGGACCTCGAGCGCTCGGAGGAGAAGGTCGAGATGAATGAAAGGTTTGTATGCGTGACCGCGCTCTGCTACGCACCGTGCCTCCGGCTTTGCGGACGCATTGCGGACAACCCAAACTAATCTTGGGTGAAGGAGGAGCAAGGTGCTACTAACACCCGAACCGCTCGCTTTCGTTGTTTATCTTTTAACTTTTGATTGAATTGGATTTTAATCTATCCTTATTTAGATTTCCACCGTCCCCGCAGGTGCAGTTCAAGATACTAATTTTGTTTCTTTTCCTTCGTCCCTTTCCCCCTCGGGCGGCTGTTCGCTTCAAACACCACACTTGCGATGCGGCCAATGCAGTAAGATCGTCGAGCTGGAGGAGGAGCTGCGCGTGGTCGGTAACAACCTGAAGTCGCTGGAAGTCTCGGAAGAAAAGGTAAGAATGTTCCGACGTTCGAACGTGGGAGGAACGTCCCGATCGAATTGTTCGATACACAACCAGAGACGGATCACAAACGGTTCTGTGGCCATTTGGGTGTTTGATGATAATGAGGGGTTCGTGAAAAATGTTGCACTTCTTTTCTACGTATCGACTCAGATACTTGTCACTTTTATTTAATTCGAACTTAACGTTAATTCACTAATATCTTAATTTGTACTGTTCAGTATTTCCCATATTCTCGTTACTAGGGTAGGGTAGAAGCCAAGTACAATTCGTTGCTAGGCAATGTGTACTATGTTCTGTAATTTCATTTTGCATTAATATTTGAAACAAGTTTAAAATTTAACTGCACTCAAAACCTTGTGACGGCCAAATAAAGCATTTTGCTGCGGAAATATTTTCCAGATCAGATTTGGTTCTTAGGCCGTATCGTATTACCGGGACCATTTCTCATAAGTTCGTTTTAAACTAGTTCTCTTATCATCAGACACCCCAATCAACACACAACCACAAACGGATATTTGGTTTACACATTCGCAAAACAGACTACATCCACTACATCGACCCAACGACGGACAAACAAACGAAAATTTACACCCACGAAACGAAACCTCTTCACTTACCTCTGAGCACCAGAAAACTAAACCGAACTCTGAACTGTTTTATTTCGTTTCACAACAAAAAAAAAAAAAAATCAACCACTTGTGTTTTGTGCAACGCACGTCAACTTCACGATGCATATTGTCCCATCTTCTCTTCCGACCGATCGGGATCGGCTCGGAACACCCACTACTGCGTCGTTGTGTCTTCTCTCCCTTCCAAAAATTTGCACTTTGTCCGTGCCTTGATATCTTTCGATACCAGAACCCTTCTCGAGCGTAGGCTAACCAACGCGAGGAAGAGTACAAGAACCAGATCAAGACCCTCACCACCCGTCTAAAGGAGGTACAGCATATCGTTGCATATCGGTTTCCGTTCTTTGCGTGCTGACCGAGTGTTGTGATTGTTGTGTTGTGTTTTTTTTTTGTTGCTTTTTTCGACAATTAACCTTACCTTCTTACTCTTCAGAATCCCTGTGTGCGCGCGCGGGCGTGTGTGTGTGTTGCTCCCACTGCTCTATTCTTTCTATCAAATACACACACACGCGATGTAGTCGAGTACGCGCGAAAATCCGACTCATTTAATAACGTTTTCCGTTCCCTTCCTAACAGTGAAACTAGTTTCAACTTCGTTTGAAATATTTCAAACCCATTTCAAATTTGCGCTCGCCCAGTTCTCGGTTATTAATGAAAAGTTTTTTTTCTATTACTTTCATACTGGATTTCCCAACCCTCCCCCCGGCGTGCGTGTTGTTCGACATCAACTAACTAACCCCATTACAACAACAACAACAAAAACCCCCCCCCAAAACGATTAACACGCCTGCAATGTCGGCTCGCCCGGTTGTACGAAAATCGAACATAATCGATGTGATGATGCCGCCTGGAATCACATAAATGTACTGCTCGTGTGTGTATGTATGTATGTGTGTGTGTGCGCGATCCTGTGGATCCTGTGGGACCGGATGAACTCCCAAACTCATGCATCGACCGGTGTGTGCCGATGGTATAGGCAACGCAACGAGAGGAATCGTACGGCGGCCAAGTGCGAGTGTTGGACCAACGTCTCAAGGAGGTACAGGAAACGAAACAGATATGTTGCGGTAGTAGTAGCATTAGTAGCACAGTAGTATTAGTAGCGCGTCCAGGTACTCCGCTCCTCCGGACGTGTGGATACGTATTTCTATCCGGCATTAGCATTATTAAGCCAACCGTGTGTTAGGGTGTCTGCGTTAGAAAAAAAAAACCTTATTTGCAAGCTGTTAGCGTCCCTGTTTCCCGTACTCACATACAGTGTTCGTGAGTGTCTCGTGCGGGCTAGTGTCGTCCTCCCATGCCCAACCTTGCTCCTCCTCTTCCCCCTCACAATCCTTTCTCGCTGCCGATGTTCCGTTCCGTCTGTGTGTCCGTTCATGTCCACTGCATTGTCCCATTGTCCAGCGTGTGCCTATATGTCAGCGCCTATGTCCGTCCAACGTGTGGAATCGGTTAGTCATCGAGCTAGAGTTTCAAACAACGCACCTCAGTAGGCGGTACGGGAGGATGAATCGACACCGCCACTGCCAACCGGATGTAAAATCGCCGCGTTTTGGGAACGCGCGAAGCCACGTCTCGGGATGTTTCGGGAAGTGTGCCCTGTGTCGCCGCGGAGTTGTTATGCTTGTGTGTGGCCCTCGTTTGTTGGTTGGGACTCTGCCCGTTCGACTGACGACCTCCACATTCCGACACGCCAAGAGTGTGCCCGTCCGCACCATTTTGCCACTGTTGTGTCCGTGCTGTTTGCCTTTTTTTGTATGTGTGTTTTCGGCGGTTAGAATGCTCGCATCCGCCAGGAAGCGGAGGTTAGCAGTCGCCTTCCAATTTTTGTTGGGTTTCTACTTTATTTTTCGTGGGGCGCGTTCTGCATGATGCTGCCTTGTGTTTCGTGTTTTTTTTTCGTTCCCATTCCTCACAACAGTGTGTGATGCATTTTTTTTGTTGCTCTCTGCCCTGACGGTCTGACAAATATAACATGCTGTGTTATATATAAAAATACAATGTTGTGTCAACAGTGAGAGAAAGTGGTTAAAATGGCCTAACTGCAAACGAAAATACAACAACAACAACAACAGAAAAACAGCAAACCCTCCTTCCCTGCTCTGCTGTCTCCGGTGCTAAATTATATGCCGCTTAGCTTGGTGACACTGTGTGTGCGTGCGTGTGTTTGCGAGCCGCGCGTCCGTGTTTGTCTCACGTGTCTCGATCCCTCTGTGTCCGTGTCGATCTTCCACCTCCAAAATCCACCCTAAAAATACCACCCGTTTCATGAGGAACATCATCTGAGGAGCTTCCAGAAAGCTACAGTGACAGGAGTTTTCGTGTTGGCCTACTAGAGATCGTTACTGCGACCCGATGACTTGCGTTTTTATCCGACTCGAAGGACCAAAAACCTCGATCCGAGCGAATGCGTAAACAAAACCGACCGAACACCCGACCGCCGAGCGCCGTTTTCCACTCGATCACTTCATTTAATCGTTCTTCTATCGTTCACACTTCAATGTAAACGTATTCCATGCAACGCTCCCCGCACGAAAGGCGATGGCATCTCGCGATTCCGTCGAGGATAAGATCCATCAGCTGAGCGATAAGCTGACCAACGTAAGTTTTTTGCGTTTCCCTTCAGTCTCTCGTCGTCGCGGACTGTTGCAAATCGCTTCGGATTGCTTCCCATGTACTCTCTCACTGATCGTTCCTCTTTGGTGATTCCATACTCCATTGGTCGGCGGATAACCTAAGTGCCTGGGTACTGGACGTCATATTTTTGCGAACTTAACGACGGCAATCGAAATCCAACCAGGACCAAATGAGTCCCGCTTCTAACCTCTTTCGCTCTTCGAGATAAACAAAGGGTGACACATTGTATCGCAAACAACCAACGATCCGCCGGGTGAAGAGGTAGTTGCAGGGCAAATGTGCTTTTTTCCCATCGTGCAAGAATATGGTCGGTTACTTCGCTGTGTCGTGTAGAGTGTAGTGCAGGTCAGGGAACGGTTAGGGTTTATGGTCTGCCAACTACTACTTCTAACTTTCAACATAACGCCAAAGAACAAAATGCGCGCGCACCGGTGAGGTAAGGGGGTGGTTTTTCCGTTACCTAACCCAACTGTTGTGTACCTGTTTTACAAAACAAACCAACATAAAAAAAACACTGTGTGTTCTGTTTTCGTTACCTAGCTTTATGAGCTTTAGAAGCCGCGTGTTTGCCTACTAGTAACCAACTGAATTAACAAGCCCCGAAAACCTGCTTGCCCGTTTTGTGCGCTCTTTCGCTCACACCAGAAGAGCATTAATACGATACACGGCTGCGTACTAATGAAACAAAAAAAAACAGAAAGCGATCAACTGTCTTACTTAGAATAAGATCAGGAAAGGAGGAGTTGTTAGATACACAATGCATGCCCACTAGATTTTAGTTGTTTTAGAGTTACTGCCATGCGATAGCGAAAGGTGAACCGTGAACTGTGGAAGCTAGAGAAGAAAACCCACACGTTCACGTTCAGTTTTCGCTAGGTTTGATTGATGCTTAGCACTGTTCGATTACTTCTTCTTGGAGAGTATTAACATATCTTTTTTCTTTCCATCCAAATTGACCCGCCATCGTTCAAACATCGCGATGATTATCACTTCGCCCACGCGCTGGGATGGAACTATTGCCAACCGGGGATAGGCTGAAGCCCGAGCTGAATTCGCTGAACGTTCCGTTCAGAAGCTGCAGAAGGAAGTCGACAGACTCGAAGGTAAGTGTGTCCGTGCATCCAATTCGTTTGCGCTTCTCATTTGAAGATCACAGAGGAACCGGAAACACGCCGGTCTACATTCCATATTGCTCTCCATCGTCCAGAGTTGCAAACGAAACTGTACTAACCGCAATTGTAATATCGCTAGTTTTGACGTTTGAGTCTGTGTTAAAGTAAACGTTTCCCGTATTGACAGCAAGTTTGAAAAAGTGTGTCCAGCTCCGTACAATACCTAACCTTTGCACAATCTAACGAATTTCGGACTATATTGTTTGTGCAAGATCTTTCTCGAGGGTATTTTACTTCGTTTAAATTTTGTTTTTTAATTTAAAATTCTACAAACATGTCGTCTACGAACGTAGCAGTTATGATAGTCGCCGCTAAATATAAAAAAGAAATAAAAAAAAAGTATTAAGTAGAAAGCGCAACGGTGGTTGCCAAGGCAGCGACTGACGTATATCTGCTAGGTTCGTAGATGAAAAATGAAGGTTTTGTTCAAAATGCTATTTCAAAATTTTTATATAAAAACTTAAAATGGAGTGAGTTTAAATTAGAACAGTTAAAATTTTTCGTTTGAGAGTTCGTTATTATTTTATTTTAAAATAATTATGTAGCTATTATTGTCGTTTTCAATTCGAATTGCTGGCTCAATAATCCCTTTATTCGTGTTATTTTATTTGATGTGTTTTTGTTTTTTCGTTTTATTTTCATTTTTCTTTCTCAATAATTTTGTTTAACCCGTTTGATGGCTATCCTGCTAACCGATAATGCAACATAAAACCAAACTCACGCGCTGTTATCTTGCTGAATGTTGTGTGCCGCTCCTCGCTCGTCACGCGCCGTAAATGAATTAATCGGCGCAAACCTGCCACCGTTACCGGACGCGGCCGACTGCGTGTGTTGTGTTGCGCTTTAACCTACTACCTTCGTCGGCGTCGTTACTGCTCGCTCCCGATATGCTTCTACAACGCAACAAACGCACAATCCACCGAACATCATCCGCCCATCCGGACAAACAAACCGAAACAAACATACCAACACACCAAAACATGCACGCAGACGAGTTGACGGTCGAGCGTGCCAAGAACAAAATGCTTCAGGAGGAGATGGAAGCGACTCTGCACGACATCCAGAACATGTAAGCGTTTTGCAAACGGCAGAAGCTCGTGCAGCGGAAAGGGAAGGTGAAGCAGCAGCATCAGTAGTAGTAGTAGTAGCAGCAGCAGCAGCAGCAGTAGTATCCGTTGAAGACGCTGCTATTATGTTGAGAAGGACGCCAGCGGCCTGAGAGGGGATTCGTTTTTGGCAAAACTTTAGGGAAAGCGAAAAGTGTGCGCAAAAATTCATCACACTGATAGCAGAGAAAGACACACACCACAAGTCGACACATCCAGGCACACGAAAAAAAAATCACCCCACACGAGACAAAGAGAAAACGAAAGAGACGCATCTGTAAACAACACCATTTTCTGGACCATTCTTTCTAAAGTAGAGCTTTGTTTTGGAAGATGTTGTAATTGCCAGCTGGAGCTTCCTGTTGTGGGATTTAGGACAGAACAATCCAGATAAATAACGAACGAATGAAAGCATTATTAGAAGCTAGGCTTAAAAAGTTCGAACACAGCATTGGAGAATCATTTCAAATCCTACAGAATAATGGTACAGAGGTCAGGACGGTGTTTGTTTGTCTTTTTCTTCATTCGAATGTGAAACGAGAGCGCACAAAACTAACAATACTATAAAAGTGTGGCGAGACATCTTAGCTAATGCAGATTCGTTACAGTTAGGACCTTCATTCCGCGTAAGCAAACAACGTTCCGCCGCCGTGCTATACCCTTTTTACCCCTCGAACATAGACGCGCGCCACCGCACGCACATTCGTTGCGTTTATCGAACCGTGTTGATTGGTTTTTTAAGGTTGTTTTTGTTTTTTCGCATTTTAACGTTTAAAACAAAAAGGACAAAGTTTAAAGACATCGAAGAAGAGAGAAGGGTTTTTCGAAGCCGGTGAGGGGAAAACGATCAATGGTGAACCGCACACACCTCCTCACCAAAACAACATTCCAACCGATGGCATTCCGGAGAAATAGAACGGTATTGCGAATACAAAATTTGCACCCCTTACAGTAAAATGCATTTATTTTACTACGCGTTGCGCAGCACAGAAAGTAAACTATGGTGGATGAAAAAATGATTTCCTTTCTCTGTGTGTGTGTATTTTGCATGCTTTTTTTTTGTTCAATTTCCATCGTGTATTCCCCCTACCACGGAGCGGTGTTTTGCAAAGAACACTCGAGCGCACAGCGAGGTTGAAGCGAAGATAGTTCATTTTTTCCATTTTCCGCTCTGTTTTCGCGTGTTCTTTTAGCCTACGAAAGCCATCAACACCGTTCCCTGCTTGCCGATCAAGCTGAACTCACTCCCGGCCCGGTTCCGGTGGTGAGGTTGCAGGAACATGTCGCACCAGTTAGTAGTGGTGATGATTCGCGCCGACGGCGGGGTGGTTTTCTTAGCTTCTGTCGCGCTTGCTTTCGATGGCGGTGATCCGGCCGGCTCTGCTGACCGGTATTATTGCGTGGTGGGTTGTAGTAGTTTCTAGCAGCTTTTGCTTCCCGTCAAACGCTTCGTCGTCATCGTTTCCCCCGCCCTCGCAAAGAGGATTTAAATACACATGATTGAGTGAGTGCGCGCCCCTAATCAGTAGCATATGAAAAAGCAAAAAAAGGTACCCCAGATAGGAGAGAACCCAAATTCGCGATCGTTTTTAACAAAACTACCACCACCACTATCCCGCCACCGGGAGGGCAACGACAATACCCCTTTTGGTGTGTGTGGGCGCCAAAGGGCGCCAGCAACAGCAAGTAAAAAACACGTGCCTTTAGGAGTTTCAATTTTCTTATACTTTCAATGCTAGTTTAGATGAGTTAGACATTACGAAAAAGGACGTGTGTGTGAGAGCGTGTTTGTTAATTTCCATTGTTCCCCAAGGAGCATTCAACACACATACAACATACATACACGCAAGCGAACACTGTAACTCATTCACTCACACACACACGCACACAAACACATACACCGAGATGAACACCACACGTCAACACAGATGGAACGTAATTCCAATGTGGAAGCAAAAAAAAAAATAACGAAACAGAGAGAAGGAGAGACAGAGGGAGAGAGCGAGAAACCCTTTATTGTATTTGAGTGTTTATAATATATTATTTTATCGTAAATCGAGAAAAAACAATCCGTGTGTTGTGCGTGTGCAATTTTTTATGTGTTTTTTATGTTGTTGTTGTATGTTCTTTGTTTGTTTCAGTAGCTGCTTTTGCTTACGCTTGCTTTTATTTTCTTCCTTGCTTTGAACCAAAACAAAAATGCCCTTTCTTCGCGTCCTCCAATGCTACCCAAATGCACCAAAAAATTGGTTGAATGAAACGCCAGATGAGCTGATCGTGGAGAAGCTTCGCTATGCCGAGATCGGTGACGATCTTGACTTCGCTTTCGTCGATCTGATCCCCGGCATCAACCCGATCTGGACGGAGCGTCGTCCGAAGCCGAAGACGCCTCCACCACCACCAAAGCTGCCGACGCCGCCGCCACCACCGCGGAGGAAACAGCGGCCGCGGGCGAGGGTGCGGCGGCTGGCGCGGAGGGAGAAGCGGCGGCACCAGCTGGCCCAACCAAGGCCCGCACACCGAGCCCGTTCGAGCTGCGCAAGCACTTCCCGCCAGAGGCGGCTGAGGTCCCGTATGTCCGCTCGTCCACCGGCACGACACCGAAAACGTCCCCGGCCAAGGAAGTGGCAGCACCGGCCGAAGCTGG
>JXXA01002334.1:0-17009 GCA_000956255.1 Anopheles punctulatus | reverse complement strand
GGCGGCTTATCGAACAAAACCGTATAGTCTAGCTAGGTACATGAATAGGTTTTTTGTTGTCAACTTTTCTCACGCTTTCCTTTTCTAGACGGACTACTCGCAAATGTAGCTGCGAACATGTTATAGCAATTGAACACAGTTCCTCCTACTATCTGTCCCTCACTCGCTACTTGTAAATGTTATGAAAATGGAAAACAAGAATATTACACATTGTACTGTAAACATATAAAGCTGGCTTTTGAAAGAGTACTCTTGGTGAGAAATTACATCGAACATCGAATTAAAAAATCGAACACCATGCGCTGTTGGAATCAAACGAATTTGGTTGAAGCTTGTTTTATTTTATGTGAAGTTGTTTGTTTGTCAAGCTTTTACTCAACAGAACGCTCGAACGGCGGTGGCACGTACTGGCTGTTCATTCGGTGGCCGTACTCGAACGATATCCTTAGATCGCCAAAACCGCTCCGCGGCAGAACTCCTCCAACCCACTCCACCGTGAACTGATGCACTCGTGCACTCGAGTTCAACGCGTGCTTGTAGTGCCCCAGTTTGATGTAGGTGCTGTAGCGATTGGGACGAATCGGAACGCACCCTTCCACTGACGCTGATGTTTTATTCTCATCGTCCTTCAAGCGTTCAAACGGAAAGAATCGTCCATCCGACCCGCGGATGAACGTCTTTTCGAAGGCAAGCTCTATCTTGTCCGTGCGAAACACGTGCAGCAGACTTTTGTGGTGAGTAAATTTGAACACGAGCGGTTTGTGCCGTCCTTTAGTCGCGTCCGATCCATCCCCTTCCGAAGGTTCCGGTTGCCGGAGGTGATGACCGACGGAGAAGCGAGCTCGAAGGCAGCGAAAGAAATCCTCCTGAATCCGAAAGCTTTGGGTAGGTGGTTTCCCGTCCGAGTTGTAGTCGATAATGGCATTCAACTGCTCGATCACAAACTCGAGCCATCGAGTAAACGTTAAATTACATTGGATCGCTTCGTAGGGTGGAACGTCCGACGGGTTTACCGTGTTTGTTCCGCTCGCGGGTTGCAAACGATTGAAAATAACACCATTTGATTCGAGTATTTTCATAAGTTTTCGCACGCTGAAGCTCCCGCGCGTCAGCTTCTCCCGCGGTTTGCGAGCAGTATGTTTTAAGGCTGCCTTTTTTGTCGTAATCTCCACCAGTGTCTCCTTCGGTACGGTTTCCTCCGGTTCCGGTGCGGGAAGGCTGTCTTCACATTCGATGTACGATGGACAGAAATCGATCCGATCCGTTAGATCAAATTCGTCCATCAGCTCGATCTGGCAGTCCATGAGATGAAGCCCGTCACCATCGTCGAACATATCCGAAATACAGGTTGTTGGTGGAAAATCGGTCGCCGTTTCTTCGATGGCCGCTGGGTCATCGATCTGATCGTTGAAAAGCCCCATGATCGTTGGGTTGAGCATAGACTGCATTTCGATGTGTTCGTTGGAAACGGAAATCTGTCCATCGTCACCGGCCAGAAGATACTCGCAGGACAGTGCTAAGTTTACATCATATGCATCGTGCAGCGTTTTTGGGGTGTTTGTGCCGATGAACGCTTGCAGCAGGGTCGACCATCGATCACCGAACTTTTCTGGCGCACTGAGCATACCGGCAACGAGAGCTAGAATGTGCCAACATGCATCTTCGGATGAATATGGTTGGTCTGCGGGTTGACATTCGCAGTGAAACTGGGAGTACCTTAGATTCTTTTTCTGTGCAACGACATGCCAAAGTCCGTAAGTTGATTGGTAGTGACCAACCGCAAATAGATCACCGTTGAGGCGCTGTACAAGGGGACCGGCAGGATGGGAGCATTTGTCTCGCAAGGAATGCTTCTCATCTTCCGCCATCAAGAGCGAATTTATCATTTTCTCATGCAAAGGTAACGCTTCAGCTGTGTGTTTGCATCCTTTGATAAGCCGCTGTATGGAGTCGATATCAAATGAATCAACGGTCGTACTGGGTTGTTCTGGCGGTTTTACGATCATTGTACCACCCTCACCGATCTCCGATTTGATAAAATTCCTACTCCCATTCCGATAGCTGATGCTGTACAGTTTACTAGTCATGTGATTCGGTTGCAATAGTTGCACTACGAATGGTGCAGATGAGCTACACCTCACCGGACCATTCGCGTGTTCCTTAAGTTGTTGCTGGCAAGCTCGGTTCTTGCACTTCGTAGCACGATTTCCGTTGAACGTGCCACACCGCGTGCATTTTGTGATGCCTCGCATATTGGCGCGGTGATCAAATTTTAGCGACATGTCGAACGCAGTTCAGAAAAACACTTGGGCTTATCGCCCAGTAGAGGAAATTATTGGAGTTTTCAATAATGATTTCACAGTACTTTGCAGCGAATGTCAGTGTTTACTCTGGTAAACAATCTTTGTTTACATTTTCGTGAATTCCCATCTGACAATTTAACAGCTGCAAAAAGTCAACAAGCCCCCATTAAAATATTGGTTCAATAATTGTCTTTTCTACGATAAATTATAATTTATTTATTAATAAAATTCGTTAAATATACCTGCAAAGTACATGGCTCGCTTTATATATCTTTCAATGAACCACTCTCACTATCCCGCGATGCGTCCACAGATTTTGACGGAAACGAAATAACCGCTCGAGCCAACCTGTGCGCTTGTACAGTTCTGCAAAAGAACAACGAACTCTGGAGAAGAATTCGCTGTCGTTCTCTGTTTGACGTCTCCAATAAAAGCCAACCGGATCGCAAAAGTTACACGCCGAAACGCCTCGTTTTGTTTTCCTTTCCGTTCGTTCTCCGTGAAGGCCCCCCCAACCGCCGGCAACCGGCGTTACCTTCCATATAACACTGAAGGCAACAAAGATATCCTTCGTTTTTCCCGAAATACAATAACTGCACATCCAGCAGCCAAGCGGTTTAAAATGAGGTTCCAGGCAGCACTGTTGGTGGTGGCACTAATATGCGGCCTTGGCGTATATCTGGCACAGTCGCACCCCGGCTCGAAATCGCAAGTTATCGAACTAGATGAATCCAACTGGGACCGCATGTTGACCGACGAATGGCTGGTAGAGTTGTAAGTATTGCGTTTTGCAGCTGCTAATTGCGTCTTGATCGAAGCAAGAACCACGGGAAAAGAACAACAAAGAGAACACCACAACATGTGGTGGTGCTACGTTGCCGTCCGATATAATGAGCGCTCTTTAATTTTCCTCTTTGCTGTTCCTTCCCGCTCAGCTATGCACCGTGGTGTCCGGCCTGCAAAAGTCTCGCTCCGATCTGGGATGACCTTTCGTCGTGGTCGGACGATTTGAACATAAAAACGGCGAAGGTGGACGTGACGTCATCGCCGGGTTTGAGTGGCAGATTTTTCGTAACAGCATTGCCGACCATTTTCCATGTGATAAACGGAGAATTTCGCCAGTACAAGGGCCCACGCGACATGACCTCGTTCATGTCGTTCATTGAGGACAAGAAATGGGAATCGCTGGAGCAGGTGTCTGCATGGCGCAATCCGGACTCGATTCAAATGTCGCTCGTATCACTGTTCTTCAAGCTTTCACACTTCCTGAAAGTAAGTAGAACCCGGTTTCGGGTAAGTGTCCGTTTTGAGAGCGCTAGACAGTATTGTTCCGGACGGTCCCAACAGTTTTTGAAAATGGTCAACATTAAAATTCCATTCCATCACGGTTCTACCCGTTTAGGAGCTGAACACAATGCTGCTGAAGGAGTACGGCCTGCCGGTTTGGGGATCGTACGCGCTGTTCGGTATCGGTACCGTACTGCTCGGTGCCATCTTTGGCCTGATTCTGGTATGCATCATCGATTGTCTATTCCCTCCGAAGTCTGGCCAGCGGCAAAGCTTCTCCGAGCACAAGCAGAAGGTGCGCGCGGAAAAAGTGCCGGAAGAGCTGCGCGGCGACGAGTTGGTGGATGAGGAAGAGGAAAACCGGACCGCCGAGGACGCAGAGGAGGAGGATGACAATGGTGATGCCGAAGAGAAGGACACGTCGGATGGTGAGAAATATTCGGGCAGTGATGACTCGGATGACGAAGTCGTCGTGGAACCAGCTGCCGCCACCGAGCCGAAGCCGGAAGAGAAAAAGGATACGGTGAAAAAATCCGAACCGATTGAGGAAGAGAAGAAGGAAAAGGCATCCACGATCCAGGACGTGAGAAAACGTAAGCCTCGAAAGGCTGATTAAAATGGACCGAGGAGCACGAGCAGGAAGGCTAGTTTGTCCGCTCCCACGCGCGGATCGTTCGCCAAGGGATGATATTGCTACGTTAGGCAAATTACTCCTCATTCTGTTTGTTTATTTTTGCACACACTCATTGTGTCTAAAGTGTGTGTGGGTGTGGTTTGTGACGAAATGCTTAGAGCGTTGCTCAAAATGTGCGTTCCATTCGTCGGCGTCACCACCCACAATGCGCACAAACCGACTAATACCTTTTTTTTCTTTTTTGCTTTTTATAGTTCCGTACTCCGTACTCTGTACTTTCCAATACTTTCAACATTCGCTAATAATTTCTTCGCTCAATTTTCTATCGTTAATTATTTTCACAAAAAACCGTAACTTGTGTACATTTAGCCTAGCGTTGCCACTACTTACGATAATGATATAAGTTTTGCGTATTTCTGCTCCGGTGATCGTATTGTTCTGTGTGCGCTTATTCACTCACAAGAAGACGTACCATTACTACTCTCGGCTAAATATGAGTTTGTTCCTCGACTAAAAAGATTGCTAGCGCGCATGCATCTAGAATAAATGAAGTTGAAAATCTCCCAAGAGGCAACTATTTTCCACGTGCATTTAACGAACAGAAACAAAACCAATATGATCACCGATACCGATGGTTCGTTTGTTCGTCAGGTTTTGAGGACCAACATTTCCACTTTTTTCTTCTTTTTAATGTAGTTTTCTTAAGCATTTTTCAGCATTTTTCTTTCCCTCGCTCGTATTTTAACATGTTCATTAACCAAATTCGAATAATTAGTCGTTCGTTATCTTTGTTCTACTTCGGCCCCCGCCCGGTTTGGACAAAGCATTGTTTGAAAAGTCAACAACGCGCACGAAAGAAATATTACTTAAAATCATCACGATAATTTTGTCGAAATAAAGGTCACGAATTTGCTCTAGTGATAAGAGAAACCAATATGAAGCGTGTTTTTTTGTTGTTTTGAATTTGATTGAAATTGCTATTGCTTCTATTGCCTAGACCGAATGAAAAATGGAACTGTTTTCTGATATTGTTTGCACAACTGCGTCGATTATTTTTGTGCTATTTTTTCGATCCACAGCTGCTACTTCTTTACAAGATTGTAATACAATGTCACTATATTAGATAGAACATTGAAAAATGTCATCAATTGTGCAGGAAAGCCCCACAACGGCGATTGTAAAATACATCCTTCTTCTTTAATTTGAACGTAAAATTAATCAACACCACCCACCTACACCTACATTCTCAAACCCGTTGCCTGTATCATTGCGCTATGTCCCGAAGAAAGTGTCTGCTTGGTTGACTAGATCATTCTAGTTCATACACTGAAATTTCCCTTCAACTGATTGAAGTAGGCCATATCGGTGGGACTTATCGAGGGGATGAATTTTTTGATCGCTTCTTGGAAATCTTCTTCCGCAACGATCACCTGATCCGCGCTGAGGCCTTCATCGATTGAATCTGAAAAAAGATAATTGATTAAATATATGTGATTTACGTTGCACTTCATAGTCGAACTTTCATTTTTGGCACTTACCTCCAGCAATAGCTTCCTTAACAGTGCGCCTTACAGCGCTTAACCATGCGTTCGAGCAAATCGAATACATATCCGCACCCGTCATGTCCTGCTTCAGACGTTGGGCGATCTTACCGAGTGTAAGATTTTCCGCTAACCGGAAACGGCCCGTCACGGCACGCAGCACACTTTCCTTGTCCTCCACCGTGCAGCTCGGCCCAACGTACAGCAGTTTATCGAAGCGTCCCGGGCGCAGCAGAGCCGGATCGATTAGATCTGGCCGGTTCGTGGCAGCCAGTATGAAAATCTGCTGCCCTGGATCCTTCGATATGCCGTCCATTTCGCTGAGCATCTGTGATACGACGCGATCCATCACACCACCGGAATCTCCGCTCACGCCCCGATTCGGTGCAAGCGAGTCAAGCTCATCCAAGAACAGCACGCAAGGCGAGGCAGTGCGCGCCCGGGCAAAAACCTCCCGCACGTTCTGCTCACTCTGGCCGACGTACATGTTCAGTAGCTCCGGACCCTGCACGGACAGAAAGCTAAGGTTGCACTCGGTCGCGACCGCTTTCGCGATCAGCGTTTTGCCCGTGCCCGGTGGTCCGTACAGCAGTATGCCCGAACGACGCATGTTCTTCCCCATCAGGTGCTTATGCCGGAGCGGCAATCCGATTGAGTTTTGTATTTCCGTCTTCAGCTTGGCTAGACCACCGATCTCGGACCAAAGCACTTTCGGCACCTTCGGTGCCCCGAGACTGTCCGAGAAGGTGGTTTGCATAGTTTCAAGCGATTGTAGGAAATGCGTTAGCTGCAGACGGGGGTCCTTGGAACGGCGCCATAGCTCCAGCGCATTTCCGTACAGTAGCTCCAAATCCGATATGGTAAATCCTTGGCTTTGCTCGGCAATCTGCTGCAGCTGATGGGCCGGCAACCGATGGCTGTGGCCGAGCGAAATCCAGCGCAACATCTCTAAGCGTTCGGTTGTCGATGGTGGATGAATCTGAATCACCTCCAGAAAGAGCGATGTTAGTTTGGGGGTATTGGAATCTTTCTGGTTCGCAACGGCCACCACCACGACCGGATGCGAATATTTGCGCCCGAAAAGAGTGGCCAGCTCGGCCTGAAACGAGCCCGTAATACGCTGATCCTCGTGGCCTTCGTTATCCACACCGAACACTTCGAAGTTCTCCAGGCAAATGATAAGCGGTTCACAGATTTTCGCTTTATTAAACGCGCTGCTCAGTTTCGTCTCGGTTTGTGAGCTTATGGAGGTCATGATTTCGCTACAGTCCGCGTAGTAGACGGGAATCCCAAGCGTGCTGGCAACCGAGCGTAGGATGGCCATTTTTCCAATGCCACGTTCACCGCGGAGCATAAACACGGGATAGATACCGTTCAGCACCAGGCCGTTGTTTTCCATCCTCATGTACGCTTGCAAGGACGAGCGCAGAGAGTCGTGGTACTTTTTCAAGCCGAAAGGACAACTGGAACGCATGTTCGATCCATCGAAGCGTTCCGGTAGGAGAAAATTATTGTATGTCGTTGTCTGTTGTAGGGTTGTTAAACTTTTCTGAGCGATTCCGTTCATTTCGAACGCGCCGGCCGCTGAGTCTAGGTTCAGACACTTGAACCACAGTGACTTCATGTGCACTAGGAGTGCAAAGTTTTTCGTGTAGAATGTGTTGCCCAGAAAACGCTCCGTGAGCGGAACCTGATAGGTGTGATTTCGGTAGAGCAGCCGCGGCGTTTCGAAATAGCGACCCAGAATGAAGTCCACCATATCGGAGCTCAAATCGTATGGTGTTTGATAGATGAAGATGCTCGCTTTTGCCACAATTGCCGGCAAATGCTGTCCTTCGGCAATGCGCTGCAAACGTGCCCAGAACCTTTGCCCGTTGCGGGTGTAGCGTTCGTTGAAGTTTTCTATAAGGTTCTCCTTCACCCATATCGCATGCAGGGGCACTTTCGGGTGGGGAGCAATTTGGCAGAGCAAAGAAACGTCTTGCTTGTTGAGTATGATCGAAACGAGCGATTTTTCACCCTGCTTTTCCGTTTGTTCGGTGGATTTGTCTACTTTGAGCACGAGATTGATCCAGTTGATTTCATGCTCAACAACGTACTCCCGGAACACCGTTGGGGACACGAAGAGTGTGTGCTCAGAGTTGACCAGCTGGTCTGATTGTAATTGCTCGAACAAAACGTTCGGTATGGGTTGCAGGTAGAATTGCAGTGTGCGAAGCTTCAGCTCGTATCGCAGCTTCTTCAGGCCTTGGAGCAGCACGAACACCGGGAAGTAGTACGGTGGATATCGGGGAAATCGAAGACGACAAGTATATAGTAGCAGTTTACACCGTCTAATGAGGTGTTCTGCCATGTTTACGATGGTTTTACAGTAAGGGAATAATTTGAACGATTATACCGGAAGGACAATTTCACTAAGCACAAAAACTAGCATCGTTGGACACCAAAAAACTACTGCGTGCATATAAAATACCTTAAACGGAATAAAAACAAACAGACTGGCACAGCTGATAGTTGTCATCGTGATTCATGACAGAAATGTCAACAAATAGATGTTTAAGATTGTTTTCCAACTTGGCCGTTTTTCACTACAATTACAAAATCCCGAAAATACCAATCACGTACTGGCGATTGATTGAACTGGATACAGCGAATCATTTGTTTTCATCATTTTATTGCAAAAAGCCCACGAAACATTCCCTAAACAAAATAAATAGACGAATCTTAATGAAATGCCCAGAATGTGAAGAAATCACCACCATAGCGAAGTGTTAGTTAACAAATGGTACCCAAACTGTCGCCGTTCATTAGATTAATCAACACGCTTCGGACCTTCGCCTACCTTCGTGTGAATAATGTAGCGCAAAAGATTGGGTTCTTCTTCGGCGAACGACTCCAGCGTCGAAGCCGGTACAACCTTCATGGCCTGTTCATCGTTCGGTATTCCTTTGTAGTACTCCTCGGCCGGACATTGGTTGAACGGGAAGACACGACGAACGATAGCTGACACTTCAGCCACATGCTTCTCCAGCATAAATAGACACGCATTTGGTCCGGCATCGAAGCTGTACGCCACCTTAATCGGTTCGCCGCTGGACAGATTATTGATTTGGTCAACCATGCGAATGATGGAACGGGAGACGTCGTTCATGTAGAAGCAGGGTGGAAACGTGTCCAAGCAGACGGCGTGAAACTGGTTGCTGTCCTTCATAGCAATACGACCAAACGTGTCGAAATCCTTTTCCGCAATCGCCTACCGGAGAAAGCAAACAATGTAAACCAAAGTCGTCTAAAAGACATTTTATCTGGTAAATTTACCTTCTGTACCAATTGAACACGCCCCGGAACGCATTCGGAAGCACGATATTTAAGTAAATCAGAAGTTTTCACACTGGTAGCCATACCATGGGTCGATGCGGTAGTTTTTTTGCGATCGCTAACGACCAAAATCAGCACATGCATATCCGGCCAAGCAGAAGCTGGTGCAAGCTGTATGGCTAGCGAATCCGAACCGTCGGGTTTTTCCCCTCGTGCCCACTGCACGTATCCCGAGTGGAGACTGCGGCATGCCGAGCCACTGCCCATTCGAGCTATTCCACTTAATTCCTCATTTTCGATGCCGTAAAGCGTAGCCAACGTGTAAACTGTAAATGCAAACAGTTAGAGCAATCGAACAATATCGATAACACGCCATCTTACCGAAACACGCATAACCTGCCGCACTCGATGCAAGCCCAGCGGCTGTCGGGAAATTGTTCTCCGATTCGACATGGATGTTCCATTCCAGCATCTTTGGATTCAAACATTTGCCTGACGCTTTAGCTTTCTTCCGCACTGCGACAGTAACAATATAAATAAATCGCCAGGTTTACTGAGAGACACTGCAAGTTTACACGCAATTACCCGTTTACCTTCCTCAAGGCAGCGTTGGATGCGTGGATTATGAAACGGTTGTTCCTGTCCATTTAAATAAAGAACGTCCCTTAATATTTCCGGACCGGTAGTGATCGTCGTCTTCGTACGAAGCTGTGAATGCGGGAAAAGAAGAACCGCACACATCATAAACGTTTCTATGAATTATTTAACATCCCTGCCGGAGTAATCTTCATCTCTTACGTGGTCGGTCGAGAGAGTAACGCTGATAGAATCGTTTATCGGTAAAATCAGGTCATCGTCACGCTTTCCCCCTAAAAATGTGAGCATCGGAATGAAGCGCTTTAGACACCACTGAATAGTGTTGGGCCCATAATACTCACAGTATTTTATAATAGCGATGTTCACAGGAGCAATACAAGTGACCGAGTAGGACATGTCGAACTTTTAGGCTACTTTTCTGTTAATATTTAATTTCCGAACGCAGCGTACGATCGATCCTCGAAATGTTGCTAGGTGGCCGTCTCCGGTTGGCTGTGTTTGGTTGACTGTACGTTTATTTGATGGTGTTGATTTCTCGACATGTACACAAACCATGTTGACGTTTCAAAACCGAGATGGCATGAATTATCTATCGTGCTCTTTCTTTCAGTTTGGCGGCAAAATTTAATTTTAAGTTACCACATGTACGACAGGAGTTGTTTGGTGAATTATAAGAAACTAATTTCAATGGAATGGAGCATCCAAGGCAAGCAACCTTCGTGTGAGGCTACTCATCATACTAACCTTAATTAGAGCTCCATTTTTGTCATGCAAAAACCCCATTAATTACCCACAAGGATGGCCCTGAAAGTTTCCGTTTCGGATTCGTGAGCAATATGCCCAAACACAGGGGGTTTTTTTGTGTAGGTCAAACAGATTTGTTTATTCTTAATTATCCTAGCTAATCGCTGCCACAAGGCATGCGTTGTATTCGTAAACGTATTCTTGTGTGCAATACTTTGTTCGAGACTAAGTACCCTTCTCTTGATAAGTATCTTTTGCTATCGATAAGGCACGATGGCCGGAAGGAATGTATGAAATATGTTTAATCACAGGTACAAGAAGGGATACATTACGTGCGAGGAGGATGTGCGTTTTTGACGATGAGATATCTGGCGCACGATCGTTGTCTGGATTAATAATGGCGTTAATAAATAAGCGATGACGATGAGAGATGTAGCTAATAATAATAGTAATAATAAATACTTTCTTGGAGGTAAGTTTTTAGGATTAAAAAATCACTAATGCTAGAGCGGCAATACACTTGAGGACGTGTTGAGATGCACTTGGTATGAGAACGCCTATTCGATGGCCTGCCTGTAGTGGTCCGGTG
The DNA here is from genome assembly GCA_000956255.1 of Anopheles punctulatus. Taxonomy (NCBI): domain Eukaryota; kingdom Metazoa; phylum Arthropoda; class Insecta; order Diptera; family Culicidae; genus Anopheles; species Anopheles punctulatus. The sequence goes on along the minus strand of JXXA01002334.1, from coordinate 5,996 downwards.
GTGTCTCTAGTGACTCTAGCCACTGTATCAGATTAGGTTTGTATCCCATAGTAAACGTAATCTCTGCACCATGTCATCGTGTCATCCTCGTTATTGCAGCACATGGGGAACACTATCGCGGACTTGGTCACCTTCGAACAGCGCTGGCAAAGCTCATTTGTGTCCTCCTGTCGGTGGGGGGTACGGAAAGAAAGGCTGGAACGATTAATAAACCGCACTGCGCCGTGATGCTTGCAGCACACTTACATCCTCATAGCACTGCTGGATGCGCTTGTAGTCTGCATCGTAGAAGTCTTCGTAGTCGGTGGACCTCCGCTGCTGCTGATGGTTGCTGTGCTGTTTGTGGTGCGTTCTGCTGGCCGCGCCCGCATTGCCGCGCAAAAGATGATCGATGAGACGCAACTGCTTGCTGTGCCGCAAGTTGTTTGAAGGTCTGGCCGTGATGTGTGGGATAATGGTAACCAGACATACCAGTAGCAGCACCAACCGCAGGGAATGCACCGTCTGTGAGTGGAGAAAATGTGAACAAAACGATGTGTAAGTACGCGCAGTAAAAAATGTGCAACTCATCGCACAAAGATCGATGTAACTGACGATCGTGCGGAAGGCTCCTCTCAAAGTCCAATGTCGCAAATAGGCAAAAAAAAAACACACACACGCAAATGGTAACACGCTGTTTGTCACGGGTCAGCAGGGTTGTAAACAAATTCCCCGAGTCACATTTGATAAGCAAGAGCTTGGTGCGGAAATCACATCAAACTCCACCTCCACCGCGATGTGGAAAAGTGTGTGGGCGATTTCGATTGGCCTTTGATCTACGCAAAAGCGCTTTCTCTCGCTGCAGGAACAGGCAGGATCCAGCCACCCTCGCATGTTTTTTGCAAGTGCATTCAAGTCCGGACAGCAGTACCCTTGCGTTGATAACGCGTGGGAACCCACACGATCCTGCCATGTTGCCCCCCCCATGATCGTTTGAAATATGGCGAAATTGGTCGTAGATTTGGCGCACAAATGTGCAGATCATGGCGACAGCGGTGTCCGTGGAGCACACCGCCAACGCGACGTCCGTTGACTAGAGAGCATCGGATGCAATGACCGGTTTGATAAGCGAACGCGCCAGACCATGACACAGTTTTCCCCTTTTTTTCGCCATCCGGTGGCTTGGTAAACAACAAGATTCCCCCCGGTACGGGCAGGATCCAACCTGATGCTGTCTCCGGGTGGGATCTAGGCTCTGCACTTGCAAACCATGCGATCATCCGCGACTGACGACTGCGAAGAGCAGCCGTGGCGCCCTCGGAGAGGGTCGGTTTTATTAATGACATCACTTGCTCCGCCGTAGGTTATCGGCTGCGGCTGGTGCGAGAGCTAACGAACACAAATTACATCACCACCACTCTCTGAGATGCTGCGGAGCGAATTCCGAAAATTTTCCCATCTGGTCCCTCCGACCAGCACGTCCGCCGACACGGTGCGCCAGTTGCTAGGGGACACCGCTTGTTATGATCATCGCTATGGTGCCCGGGGTTTTAGAGAAGCGGGTTCACGAAGATCCACACTAATCTACTTGCGGACTCAACTTCCTTGAGATGATTCTGCTGTATGAACCACTGGTCCACAGAGCTGCTACAATGACGTTATAATATCTTAATCTGCGTACCGTCACGTCACTTAACTATCCAGCTAGAGGGAAATTGGGGACACTGGGCCCGGAACTATCATCGTTCGCCTGTAGAACACACTCAGATAAGGCGGGCTGGCACACTGACAACGATCAAAACAATCAATCAGCTAGCGCCATGTGGTCAAGCGCATCGGGCGCATTGACCGCCATTGGGAGCGTTTAGTGACGCTGTCACCGGGCGAGGTCGGAGCCTTGTCCGAGGGCACTTCACCCCGTTCCGGGATGGGGATGCGATCGTAAACAACCGTGCTGTCCCACGGTCCCCATTGCCGCCATGCTCCAGATCCCTCACGTGATAATGGCCCGTAGCGCCGAATGAAGAGTTATTGCCGCGCGATAAGCGATCACCGCCAACGATAAACGAGGCGCGAACGTAATCGCGATCGTGCGCCGGCGTAGCAGGTGCAGAAAATTGCAACCGTATTTCATCATATTGCATACGTTTACCGCTCGCCCTGATAAGCTCGCCGGCTGTGATGGTGCCCAGACCCAGACCCAGAAGAGGCCTAAATTAGGCTCACCCAAACAATGGCGCGTGACTCAATGCTTTTAATGGGCGCAGGCCTCGCCGTTCAGGTGTTCCGATAGCTGCCGCTAGACGGTTTGCTAAAACCAATCCCATCCCAGGTGTGAAGCCGACAGGATTAAAACCGCGGAGGCTCGTACGGGGTGCTGTCTGAGTCATAGACGGAACAGTTCGTCATGCGGTCGTCACCCGTCGGCATCGTGACGGTTCGGTCGATAATAAACGTTACCGGCGTTACGTCTGCCGCTCGTGACCACATCCGTCAGAAGACGTACGAGATGACACATCGGTCTCGGTTCGAGCCTCCTCGAACCTCTCAGATGCATCTCTTTTTGTTTTACGTTCGCTGTGCGCAGATAAAGACTTCTTACGCACATAGCAGAGTCGCGTGGGTGTTTATTTATGAAAGATACTTTTTTTTTCATCCTTGACTTCCAACATTCGACATCCTGACAGGCTAACATTTTTAATTTCGCTCTCATTTCGCAACAATCATACAGCCAAAGCTACCAAGTGAAGAAGAACTTAACAAAGACGGTCTGATAATCTTCTTTCGGAGCGACGTCCCAGTTGGCACAGCCTGCTGGTGGAAAAATCCAGAAAGATCAAGTATGGACCGGATGCGCTTCCCTACATGTGTTCAATAATTTAATGAACATTTAACCACAAACACTCCTCTAACAATGGACGATAAAACAGTCCTCCGTAAATGAACTCTTAATGCCAAAAATGTAACATGTATATTTTTTTTCTATTTTACTTTAGGTTTGTCTTCATGATCCTAATTTCACTTTGTCGTTTGTCCACACATTCACGCACTTTTGCAACATTTTGCCCTTACCTTTTTACTCTTGTACTCCATCGCGACTGAACTGCTCTCCGTTATATCCTTTTAATTGTGTTTTCGGAAATGTTTTCAGAACTGTCCGTTACGAACTCTATAGTTTATAGTTTCACACTTGCACTTGCACTTGCACTTTGTGTCACTAGGACCAACTTTGTGTCACTTCTGTGTGCGGAATCCGTTGAAACAAATCCTTAGCTTCGGCCAGCCACTGCACGATATCTTCTATTTCGCTGCCGCTAGTTCTCACGCTCGGTTCAACTCTGTACCGCGTCCGACCGGATCGAATGCTATCAATGAAGTGAGGCTGCTCGTTGGCGGTCACCGGCAGTACTGTTGTTTATTTATACGCAACCGGAATACCGTGCGCTCCCAACCACCGCCGGCGTCCTTTTCCGGCGCCACCACCCATGCCCAGCACGCTATCGCGCGTCGGCTGTTCGCACATGTGTGCGTTTTGCACGGGGAGGGCACCGGTTCCCGATTGGACGGCCCGGCGAACGTTATCTGGTGGTTCAGTTTCTTGCCGTAGCATCATCGCGGTACGCGCATCTTCGCGCGCGCGAGCGCGCAGGGTGTGGTGCGGCGTCGTCCGTAGCGCTGGAAGTCTCGTGAGAGAATCGTGATCTCCTTCACGGTGCCTGCCTCGTACCTGCACACAGTGCGGCGGGCCCAACTACGATCTGGGCCAAAGCTAAGACAATCCGCGACAATGTGATTCGGATCACGTGGTAAAAGTGGTAAGATCCGCAGAACTGATTACTTTAGGCGCTCAGTAGCCAGGAGCGTCGGAGCGCCCAGTCCCAATCGATCGCAACCATTTCTCCCGGTTGCGTCACGCGTCAGGAGGTTAACATCGCACGGACCGATCGGTACGGGCGTGCAATCGCTGGATGAATGAAATTCCTTCACCACACGATCGCTTGACATACGCCGGTGCCTACGGCTTTTACTACGCGAAGGGACCGAGCCACCGACAATGTTGCGCAGTTTATTTTACGCTTCCAACCGTCTTCTACGCCGGCGATAATGCGGTCGAACCTTTGGACATGTAGTAAAGTAATCTACACCCGGGGCCGGTCTTTCGCCGGACCCTAATTTCACGCTGGGTGTGTTTGACTTTCGGTTGAAGTGAAGACTATAAATATAAGCACAATAAAAACTCCTGCTACTGTTGTAACAAGGTCAAGATTTCCATTTGAAAAAACAAAAACCACCCCCAGACGTGGACGTGAATATTGTGCTAGGTCCCGGGTTTGCCCTGCTGATTGACAGATCGTAGTTTGGATCAATTACCGCACGCGTGCGGGAAACGCGGCGCGCGAAAGGAGAATCACGTGGGTCACATGACCGGTTGCAATCGAACCACTGGACATAGATGGACATTCCCCTTTTCTTGCATGCTGCAACATGTGGAAAATCCCGTAAATTCCCCGTGCGGATGCTGTGGTGGTCTGCTGTATCGATGAAAGTTATCGGCGCACCTCCGCGCGAGTGAGTGTGTGGTTGAGAATTGCAACGATCGATTACATCGCAAGGCATTTCTGAGCGCACCTACTTGGGCACATGATTCGCCTCTGCATGGTGGTGTTGATCGATGGGAACTTTATTCTGACAATGAAGCTGATGTAATCTCGGACGCGACCATGCCTTTTTTAATAGGTTATCTTTTATCGACGCCCGAACCGTGGGCGATTCTGTTCGGCTTTGGCGGGGCTGGCCGAAAATTTATCTGCGCACCTTTTTAATTGACATATTTTCGTCGACAAGGCATTCTCGTATAGATTACGCGAGAGCAGCACACCATTGATAGGCATTTTAGCGGCTGATAAGACACCTAACCACTAATCCATGTCATGAGTTTTCTACGATGACGTTTATTTCGCCGCTGCATGACGCACGGCGGTAGGAAATATGTGCATGACCTGTGGGGAAAACGATGCGCAGCCCATCAATGCTCTGGTGCTTAGTCAGGGCCAGCGAAACCCACTTCATGTGAGGGGCCCTCACCTGTGCTATCGAGAGCAGACAGTTTGATGTCCACGTGACGCTCGCTTTCTTTCGCATGCGTCCTTCATGGCTTCTACAGGAGAAGGGAGGGGGAAAAAGGAGTCTGAAATTGCGAATTTTCCCAAAGATATCGCACTAAATTAAACGCGCACCGTCCGCGCGTGGGCTTAAAACCGTGCGGCAATAAAATTGGGCTTTTTTTTCCTAATGGCACGGCATGTACGTCAGTGTCGCTGAATGTGAGCGTGATTTAAGGAGCTTTGTTTTTGGGGTAACCCCAGCCCCTCATTGATCACTTCGTTGGAATTCAAGCGTTATCAGTCGGCTGGTGACTTACCGCACAGGGCCACCACCCCCATTTATGTCATAGGGCCCCGGTGTGTGTGTGTGGGGTGGTTTTTTTCCGCGCTGATTTCATTATCTTTGGCTCCATTACACATTCACTTTTTAATTGCCGAAGGGACGACGCGCTTGGCTTTGATGCCGCTTAGTCAGCTAGGGGCATGATCGGTGGGAAGTAGACAATCGATTGAAGATAATCGGGAAGGACTTTCAATCGGTATCGGAAATCGCGCGGATCGGTTGGTTAATGTTGTGTAAAAGTAATGAATGAGACAATCTGCGCCATTTACGTTCGAAAAGTGAAGAACAATAAGCAAAGAAGTAGTACTTTTGGTAAGGAATTATAATGTTCGTATTTTGAAGGAATTGCATCATTACGGAAGGAACCAACACTACAAGCTTAAAAACCTAACATTTAACGTCACATGAATTTTCTTGTAACTAACCGACCGAAAAGAATAACAAACAAAAAGAGACACTTTATCTGGGCCACCAACCAGTTTGACGCAGGTAAATCTTTTGCTAAACGTTTGGTGAAAAAGGATAAAGCTTAACCCTTGATTGGTCGTGGAATAAGTAACACTTATAGA
>JXXA01002313.1:0-23386 GCA_000956255.1 Anopheles punctulatus | reverse complement strand
AAATCATAGCAGGATTTACTTCCGATGGTTCCCGCATGCACCGAAATTAGTCCATCGATCGTTTTAAGCTGCTTCTTTTGGGCTAGCTGAGACCAATTATTCGCCGTTGCCGTTGCTCTCCATTAAGAACATGCACTTTAACCTGCTCCCACCATTGAAGGGAGGCAACAAACAAAAACTGCTCGGCTGACGATGGCAGTCTGTGTTTACGACCTTTATGTGAAGGATTCATGGAGGACTGACGACGATGGCACGAGGTAATGTGGACTTAGCTGAACCATGATGCAAATTGCTTTCTAAACCAACAGCTATCTTTAGATTTTGAGGTAAAACTTTGGAGCTCCACAGTTTGGAGGGTTCACAGCAAAATGCGACGAATGGAGTATAAGGTAGAATACGGTTGGACACTTTTTACGAGGATAAAATGTTGAAGCTTTTATCATAATTCAGACTAGTTTCAATATCATTTGGAGGTTTATAAATAAATATTACGGTTTTTTAAAGTTTACGAAATGACATTAGCTTAATGTATAGTATTTAATTAAAAAATTTAAAGATTCATTCTTTTTATGATAGTGGTAGATAGTCTGATCATAAACTGCTCACACTAAGTTCATTTAATTCTCTCACTTTTGAATCGAAAGGCTGGTATAATCCATTCAAATTACGCATTCCTAAAAAGTTTAGCAAGGTAACATCCACACTCATTTGAAATGTTGATTTCTAGTCAAGTGCTTTCAATCTGGAGGCAAACTGATGTTGAACTGAGCTATCAATTTGCAATCTGAGCTATCAATTTGAGAGTCCGCTTTTATTGCTAAAGGAATTTTTGATTTCCAACTCATTTCACCGTGTCCCTCTGGACCGTGTTGAGATCCAGCCGTGACTGATAGGTCGTTCCAGCAGGCTCCACACATGAACCAACCGATTTATGGCCGAAAGATGTTTAACTACACCAGTTCCAATGCAACAGCAAAAGCCGAGCTCTAGCAACACTCGCCGACTCAAGAGTCAATCAAGATAAGCATAATGTTAAAACCAGCTTACGGATCGAGGGTTAAAGCCGTCAGCCGTCGCAATCCGATCCCACATGCCGATGGCACCCGGAAGCTTGTTAACAGGTTGCTTCTGGCTGGTTCGGGTGATGATGCGGCCACCCCGGACCCCGAATTCCCGACTCATTCATACCGAATGAAAGCGTTCCATCACCGCACCGGAGACACTTTCTCGAATACATGTGTAGCTTTCCCGTGTAGTTGTCTTGCCGTGCTTCGAAACGATAAATTCCGTTTTAATAGCTCGTAAAAGAACAATACCGGCTGGCTTCGGTATGGTATCGCAGTTCGTAATTTGTTTTTCGGCGATTAACTTCGATTTCTCTGGAGGGGCTTCGGTGGGTTTGGACACCGAAACGAGGAACCGGGGGCGGTTGGGAAACACGGACTACGGCCGGCCGTGATGAATGGTGTGCAAGGATTCTCGGGCTGTAATGTAAGATTCTAATCCCAGGTTTGCTTCGCCAATGAGTTTGCGGCATTCGGTCGGAGGAAGCGCTGGTTCAAAATTTGTCCGAACAACTTCATCAGCAATTCATGTTGTTGCTGGCGCTGCTGCTGCTACTGCTGACCACACCTTTACAGGACGCGTACGTAACGACGTCACGCAGGATGCGAACGTGAACGACGATTCGTCTTCATAAACATAATAAAGCAATTTTGTGGACTGCTGCATGCTACTCTCCGGCTGCTTTCTCCCGCCTGTGTCCACTTTGTCCTTTGGTCGTGACGTTATCGTAACGGGGCGCGGCGTTGGTTTCGTTTTTCCAACACAGCCAACCCAGGTCGACCGTCTCCAGCGGGGACATGTAAATGTGCAATCCGGCTTAATCTCATCGTGCGAAACGAACGAAGTGAGCGGGTGGCGGAGCGGAAAGAGCCTCGGTGTTGTATGCTTGTTGCGTCCTACTCTACGTGCTAGTCATTAGGAATCGCCCAAGTTCAGCGGAGGGATGGATAATTTTGTCCGGAAATCTGTACCGTAGCCAAACAATTCGTCATCGCCCATTCCAATCAGGGCCAACGGTGCCTTTTGCAAACGGTGGTGGCTCATAATGACCCCGGGATAAGCGTACGGGTTCTTGTTGCGTCACCGTTTCTGTTCCTGGGTGGGATTTTTCCCGCGCAAACAAATCGCTCTCATAAATTACGTTTCATAATCCAATTTCATTAAAGCTTGTGCTGGAAAATTTTACGAACGTAACGGTGGCGGTGTCCCAAAGGAGCAATGCGAGTGTATTAATTCGCTGAAACTCATGTTCGTTAAAAATTGTACAGTCAAAAAGTATACATTCACCAAATCGTGTTTTAGTTTCAAAAATAAAACATTCCGTTTGTTAAAGACGATATAAATAACAACACTCCTGACCAAATAATCCAAATATAAAAAAAAGTTTCATCATCTCTTAATCAGTGCCATTGAATTTAAAGGACAAAATAAAGGGCACCGACATAAAAAAAATCGTAGCAATGCTGGTTCGTACAATTTGGTTCATTATTCACCCGAACACGGGCACAGTTATGATGAAGATGGCATCATTAGCCCTGCTTGTTGAATTCTGCATTCGTCTGAATAGATCTCGTAGCGAAAACATTTCTTTTTTCAAATTTGCGAGAAAATTTGCAAACGAAATGTTTCTATAGTTGTCCTCGGTCTTGTGTGCTGGAGTATGTTTCGCTCATCAGACACGCATTCATCGCACGCTTTTTCGTTGCTAGATTTTTGATTGACCGGTTGATGAGTTCGATTTCATTATGATGCTTGCGAACAGCTCCACGTGCAAGTTTAGCGTTGTTTTCATAGCTGCCGTTGTTTGATAAATCAATAAAAACCCGATTTCGGAGAGCAATGCGGATTTGAAGCACACAAGTCCCGGGGAAAAGTTTGTCTGATCGATCCTAGCCAGTTGATTGGCATAAAAGTGAATTATTTTCTCACAGCTGCTGCTCAGTGAATAATAGCAATCCTTCCGAGTATCGTTAACCCTACACAAGCTTGGCTGGGATGCAAAGAGTTTGTAGTTGCTACGTTAAGGTATTTGTATACCCTGTACAGGGTATTTGAAGGCTTTGAAAAATTCAAATAAACTTCATCTGTTATTGGAGAGAGTAACTCTATATGGATTGCACAAATGGAGGTCAGAATGTTTGCTTAGCACCGATCAATGTGGAACACAAAAGACTGCGTGCGTTTTAACTTCGAAAATGATCCTGTTTGTTCGACATACCTCCTGGGGCTACGATACTGGGAAATACGTTGGTGATACGCCATCATTTTCACAAGCACTGTTTTACAATTAACACTTCAATCCACCACACCGAAATCACTCGCACCCGATAGCTTACTAACACAGTTCGAAGGGTCAAACTATCTTCTCCAACTACCCTAAAACACGTTCGGTCGATGAGACGGTCTCTAACTTAGTTCCGGACGCAGTGAGATACCAACTGACCGTGGCTTGAAATTTGTACGCCGTAAAACGAAATCTTCTTTCCGCGATTACGGATACAGCCACTGCCGGCACTGGGTGAAAATAAAGAACCTTCCTCCAGTCCAGTTGATTTGCTGTCGGTATTTTTTTCCCCTCTCGTACGATGGGTCTACTCGCAGCTGCTTTATGTCCGGATCGTTGGATCGTTTCGCGGAAAATGCGATGCCCGGCGATCGGTCCGATCTAGTGAAGGCACCCTCTTCGTAGGCAGGTTCGATTTACTCACCATAATTTTCACCACCCATGAGGTGGGTAGTCATTAGCCGGTGTTGGCAGCGTGTACGGAGGATGCATTTAAAGAGCAAAAAAAAAAAGAAACGAGTACGTCATAGGTTCTAGGCCCGAATCGATGGTGTACGTACACCCGCTACAATTAGTAGTGTGGGGTTGAGTGTCGCTTTTAAAAATACTTCTATCTCTTCGGTAAACGCTCTGTCAGCGGAGTGTAGCTCAAGCATCGCTCCAAACCGGGCCTCCCTTCGTACGTTGTTGTCACCATCAGATCTTCTGGACAGCTGACTGCTGAAGTGGGTACGATATTTTTGAGCTCGCCTTTGGGGCACACCGCGGCTTTGTCATATTCGGAAGCGTATTCACGACCGCGGCAAGCAACATGTCAGCTTTATTTTCAAACCCACCATTGCCATCCGATCGTTGCGATCCGATGCCCGGAAAGCCGATCGCTGACTAATGTTGCAGGCCGATCCTGTTTGGTTTTTTGTTGTGGTTGGGTTTAAAATACATTTTGCCCGAACCGTCGCTTACGGTTTTTGCCACACCTTCGCCCGCTACCACCCCGGACATTAACCCATCACGGTTGTTGTGTTGTGGTTTGGGGGTCTAATAATAGCAACCATGACTAATCGTCTTGGTGTCGGTTCTTCCCTTCTGCCACGCGGTGCTCCGCGAAGCACTATCTACGATGTTCTTCGCACGGAGCAGAAGTGGATTGGCCGTGCCGATTTTTTTATATATATATTCCGCTGATTCATAGGGTCGATGCAAGTGTCCGACCAGAGATAGGTCAGTTTGTTGCGCTGCAACTGGCAGGGACGATTCGCTCGTTATGGTGAGACAAATGTGATGCTTCTTCTGCAACTCATGGCATTATTCGTATCATGGCATTATCCGTATTATTTGTTTTGCTTTCTCGAGAGCGGCAACATGACGATGCAGAACAATATTCGTACAAGATTTATTTTCCATCTCACGATACTGTGAAGGCTTGTTATTCTTCTCTTAAACTCAAGACGTCCGCCTAGGACGCAGAGGATGAGTACCGTCTAGCTAGGGTGGAAACCGTGGCAGGAAATCAGTTCAATTTTTAATCATTCCAATTGGATTCTTATTCCATCCTCAGCTATCGCTTTCTCTCATCCCATTTCCGTTCCATCTCCGCAGTTCGCGTTGTAAACTCACCGAATCTTATTATCATGCATTCGCTTCTCGGATCGATTTTGCCGTTTGACGTACCGGATGCAGTATTTCACGGAGAATTCTGCAATTTCCTCTCGTCAAACTGGCGATAACCAAGACGACTGTCACTTGAATTTTATTCTCTTTTCCTACTTTCGAATGATTGTGGCCCATATCGTCCGGAAATTAGCGATAGAGAAACTATGGTTTCTAGTGCCCAGAATATACTGCGAAGCTTTTATTTTCAATAACGAAGCCTCATTTAATGTTTGTGTAAAACTCGTAGAGCCTTCTTCATCGTTAAAACGCTGCCTAATGCTACAGCAAAGTAGCGCAATGAAATCATTAAACAGATCTTCGTTTGCATTCTGTTGCTGGCAAGAATTCAACACAACCCACCGGTACGTGCACCCACAAACCTTATCTGCAGATTGAAAAAGTCCATCAGCTCTGACGCAGACAGAGTTCTTTTTTCCTCCGCCCCGAGCGTATGACCGAACCGCACGTCCAGAATCTTCCGGAGACAAGACATTATTGGCTTGGTGACTAATGATTAAATTTCCGTGTGCAACTTAATTAACCTTTCCCACGTTTTGCCATCGCCTCCCAATCGCTCCCCTTTCGCAGCTGCCAACGGCGGAAATCATCAAGATATCCGGTACGGGCTCACCGTGCGAACTTAGAGCTAATTTTCACGTTGAAATCGGAAAGAATCGAGCCACCGGACGAATCGCCTCCAGCGGGTGACAGACTAACGACTCGTCGTTCACATTTACACTTCCGGCGGGGCGATGGCGGGAAGGGGATGTGTTGGGTGCGGAGCCGTGCACCGGGCAGTGTTTTGCATTAATGAGTCACCGCTCTGCCGTTTCCGGTGCTGTGCGTCCGTGTGCCCGCTGGTATCCTGATGCCTCGGGCCCACTCGCTGCCCATTAATCCTAATCAGGGCGTCCGTAGTCTCGACCAGGTCAGTGTTGGGCGCGGGTCGCCCAGTGATTCATTTTCTTTTCATAAATTCTGCTCCAAAACGAACGGCAGACAGAGGATAATTCCATCGAAAGCTGTTCGAAAGCACCAGGGATGGTGAGCTCAACAGATCGGGTTTTGCGACCGTGGAGTAACCAATACCCTCCCGGGAGCGGCTAGGATAGACAGGCTGCATAAATACCAGAAAAAAATATCCCCCTTCATCTGGGACGTCGCGGGGAAACGGCCGAGCTAATGATAGACCGTGAGCGCCCGCGGGAACTTCCGGCGATATGTACCGCGTGCCAAAATGGACGCCGAAAGTCAGCGTCAGCGTGGGAGCGGTGGTTTTGGGGGGATAAGATGGACCATGAGCGCTGGGAGCGCGTGTTCAACGGGGCGAGAAAAAATACGGCTCCATTCATCTCACGTTCAAATCTAATTAGCAAGAATGGAATTAATTGCAGCACTAATTAATTAGCATACATGAAATATTTCCTTCTTTCTCTGTCTCTATCTCACATTCCTCGCAGCAACTTTTCACCATCGCTCGTTTCATTCTAGGCGAGCGAAGAGAAGCAGTGTGTTCTGGCCCTTCGAGCCGGATGGGATGAATAGAATCAGTGGATCGGAAGACAAACGTTTGCAAGACGAGTCTTCCGAACACCCTGGAATGAGGTGTTTCCCATCGATGGTGTCGTTTTTTCTCCGCACCTATCTCGCTCACTTCCGCTCTCGCCCGAGCTGGCTGCTTAGTAGGTGGCGTCTATTTCTGCCTCAATGTGGCTTTTAAACGGACAGTGACGAGACGAACAGCTAAAACAAGTGTGTTTATCCTCTATGCGTTTCGCATTCAATGAATTTCTCCAGCCCGCCTCCATTCCGCCTCCAGCCACTTCCTCACACTCCGAGGCGAATGTCTTGGTGAAACACCCGGCCGATGATAATGGTGTGCTTGCTCGCTTGATTGTGCTGATGATGGCGGTGGTAGTGGTGCTTAAGTATGTAAACACGACGCCAGAAGTAAATGACAACAACGGTGATGGTGCTGTGATTAAGTCGTGAGTACGTGAGTGAAATCATTGCCGCGACGGGGCAAAACCGGAGGCCATCACTCGAAACAGGAAGCCGGCTTGGTGCACGAGGGGAAATGCACGTGGAGCTAATCTTATTTCACTCCTTGAGCGTAGGGTGCGAGACAGGCCGAGACGAATTCTAGGCTACTCGGACAGCCATGGCGTGCCGTTTGCCGTAGACGAACCCTCGACAGGTGGACGAGTTTTGCGGGGGAATTTTTCACGGTACGACCACGTCAGGTTATTTTGCCGACGGGAGGAAACGTTGAACAAGGTGAATGGAATGTAGAACCGTGCGCGGAATGTAATGTACCCTTATTTAAATTGCGTTTTGTTATGAAAGGTTCTTCCGTTGAAGAGATGTTTCTCGCAATGTGAATGTTATTCGACAATGCTAACAAAAGACTATTGCGAAAATCTTAGGTGAATAAGCGATGGCGTAACGTGGCTTAGGATAGAAAAGACATATCGTTGAAATGGAATAATAGTTACTATTTAATCAAGTTAGTAGTTCTTCAGGGCAATGCTGTGGATCTCATATTTGAATCCGTGAGAGAAAGAAAAACTCAGAAAACCTGTGCTGATGAATAAACTGTTGGCAATTCTTGAAATCACCATTGAAAGCACGTTACACATAGCCCCCCAAGTGCTTTGGTTTTGCCGTAAATAGCAAACGAAAGCTGCGAAAGAAACAAATTCACCCAGCACGTGGCTTTATTCTGCGTAAATCAACCTGTTTTGATGCTGTCAAAAGCCGATGCCGTTTTTCTGGTTTTCCCGGCGAAAAAACACGAGTAAAGAAACACCTAATATAATGAAAATTTTTTCCGGACCGTTTCTCGCAGCGGGCGAAAACAATTCGCACCATTCGAAGTAATTTGTTTCCAATTTTGTGTAAGCAGCGGTTCTTGGAGCTACGCTTTAGTTGGGTTTATGAAACCAACACCACCGCAACTACTGCGACTACTGCGACATCCTTGTGGTTTTATGACTTCTCGCAAGACGCGACACAAATACACGCACACTCATACGCTCTCTCGAAAACGAAATCAAAACGAAGGACGGTGTCCAAAAACGCATACTCGGTACGCACGTACCGTGGAAAATCGGTGAAAAATTACACTCCCGCACCGAGAATCGGATGCTGACCGATCGGGTCAGCGTGGTTCGAGGGAACGTGGAACACAACATTCCTTCGTGGTTTGGATTGGTTTTCGGTTGTTTGTGTGTTTTATTTCTCGTTTTTTATTTCGTTTTTCACGCAGCCGGTCGCGTTGTGGTGATTTCGCGAGCGAAATGTTTCACCGTTTGCTGGTGGAAAACCAGCCGGAAAATAACATAATCATCAGCGAGGGGCGCAGTGGCAAGTGGGAAATGAAACTGAACTGGCCACAGGATGGTGGGATGAATGTTCGGTAAATTTAAAATTCTTCTACCCGAAAGAAAAATATTTACCGGACGTGATTTATATATTTGCCGGTCAACCGGTGCCCGGGCTTACCGAGTGATACCGAGTTTTCCCTGTGGTGGTGATTGGTGTGAATGGGACGGAACAAGTGAAAAATAAAACTTTCCGTTCCGAACACTTTTTGGGGGCGCTTTTTCTCTCATTCCAATTTGTTTTTTTTTTCATTTTATGCTGAACGACTATCAAAAGAATTGAAGAACGAGATGCCGATGTTGGTGCACCATGGTGTGTGGCAGATTCCGCGTTGGCAGTTAGTTTGTTTTTCGCGTTTTCCAAAACCTCCCCTAACCCGAAAGCGCACAAAGCAGCAATGGCATCCGGCAGCAGCGGCAGTCACTTACCCAACGGCCCCATTCGACAGGAGCTTCAGTTCGCGGTCGAGCGTTTCCTGGATGTTCTTCTGCGAGTAGAGATTGATCGGCGAGTTAAACTGCTTGTGCACAAGTCGTCGCTGCATCGCGGCCATCGTCACCCACTGTTGGCTTCTCGAGGTAGAAAAGCAAACGTTTGAAGGCCTGCTTCGATTTAATTTGATTTATGCTCAAATTAAACAAACGACGGGTCTATTTCACGTGGTTAAATTCGCTGCAACCACTTGTTCCGGATTGAGGAACCTTGTGTACGGGATGGATTTGGTGTGATTCTAGAGCGTTGAGTAAAATTAAAGGTTATGAATACAACAACATATTTGTGCATCAAAGGAAAAGAAAAACTTACTGTTGTTAGTAAGAAATATAGAGGTGTGCAGGAAAGAATTCAAAGTAGAAGATAGAAAGGATATTTCCAAAATTAGTTAATGCCAAATAAATGCCAAAAAAACAAAACATGCTTTCTACTTTTTAAGGCTTGGAATTTTAGGCTTTTTTAAGCTTTCATTTATAAAACTTACGCAACAAAATCATTGCCAAATTCCTTTAAACCACACAACCTGCAAGATTGTTCTATAATTAGAATTTGAAATCGTCAGTCCTTGTTTAGTAATATCAGACGGGAGATCTCGTCCAACTTTAATTGTTTGGTTCAAACCACAAAAGCAATGATTCGTACTTCTCACAAGCACATCTGAGGTCGAAAACCAAGCATTGATTGCACATTTTGCATCAAATGCTTCTTGCATCGATGTTGTATGGTATGATTTGAATGTGAAACTAATTGTGAGCAAAGAAGCTGCCGGATCGGTGGTTCGTTGGATTTTGTCGATTGATCATTTCGGTGTGTCGAACGTTGTAGGGTTAGAAATTTAATCTTTTCTGATAAATCAGACCTAACCTTTCCTGAAGGGGAAGCAAAGAAACGCGCGGCTAAGCGCTGGTAATGCATAAAAGCCAGCCCAGCGTGAACTGACCAAGCGGAAGAAACAGTGGTGAAAAGTACGTGTCGGTGTATGGCGTTGTGTTAAGAGACAAAAGGCCGGGCCGAGGAAGGCTGGGAAGTGCCGTGGAATGAAATTAAATTTCAAAATTAATTAAATGCATTATGAATCAGCTCATGGTGGAGGGTGTGCTGGCTGAGCGAAGGCCCACGGTGACCGAAATCCGGATGTTTGAAAGTTGGCCCCGGCGATTATGCTGCCATCCTCGTCTTCCCCGCGCTATGCTCGGCGCTAGCAAGCGCGTTAAGTGTGATGGAAATGATGGTGGAAAAGATTTCATTTCGGCTTCGGCACGAACCGAGCCAATATTGAGCTATGGGTTGGGTTGGAAAATTTGCCGCATTCCCAAGCGATACCGCGAGCACGCCTGCCACCTTGTAGCTGGTGTGTTTCCCTTGATCCTCAAAACGAAACTAATATAGAGCGCCCGTGAGCTAGAGCAGCCAAATACTTCGGTGTTCCATTCGGAAGTGGTCGAAAGGGCTTGAGCGCAAGATGCAACGCACCGGGAAAGGCGGAATGGTAAAATAACAAACCGCAATCGGATGCAGCAGCTTCCGAGGAAGAAGCGAGGCGAACGGGATAGGCGCGAGCGAGAACGTACGAGACGATCTATATGGAATTCAAAATATGGGAAAACATCCCACCCGCAGCCACCCGCACGGAAACAGTGGTGGATTTCGAGGCGAGTTGTATTATTTTCCACCTTCTAACAACAACACCAACCCATTTCCATAAATCTCACCGCCCTTCGCCCGGAGCAGACTCTTTGCTGGCACGAGAAGTCACGATGGATGCGGGACAGGTGTGGGCAAAATCATGAAGCTGCCTTTCGAATCACAAGAGTGGAAAGCTTGGGTGATTGTAGGTACGAGTGGTATTCATTTTTATCTACGACTGTGTATGTGTGAGTGTCCCTAATTAAAACTTGTGTTTTCTAAGCTTTGAAGCTTGTTTACATTCTACCAGCTAGGAAGTAGTGTTTGCGTTTGGGATAAAGACTTTGTCCTTTCCTAAGCTCCAACAGTATGCACAAATTGTTGGATTTATAAAAACAATAAACAGTATGTTTTTACATTGTTTGTCCACCTTTAAATTTGTGAGCAGAATATTCCTTTTTTATTCAAAGAAATAATTCCACCACGATTAGGATTTGAATCGCACAATAACATTTATTGCTTTAAATCTAATTTGCTCTGCATGTGTGGCGAGCGTCTATTTTGTGTCAACTTATAATTCACAAATTTCGGCTTGCCATGATGAGCGTAAATGTGAAAAGATAATGTTCACGATGCAAGAAATACTGACCATTTGAATTAATGAAAATGTTCAATTTCATTTTACAAGCCCATAATGAATATCGTTTCATTTGGAGTGTATTATTACTTTTCGATTTGATTATTATGCAGCTATGAAGCTATGAGTCGTAAAATTATTTCAAGCAGACGTGGGATAGTCTGCTTTCTCACGAAAAAAATGGCGGGTTGCCATCCACCGGTAATGGAAAAATTATTTATTTAGAAAATTGATTATCATTTACAATTACACGGTCCGCGAAGCGGCACACCAGTTTTCCACGCATATGGGGTACATGCGTGCGCCATCGTACGTGCTAGCCAAATTCACTATATGACTCCCTGTACTGCAAGTGCGATACCCAAATATTGCCGAACTTCATCGATTTGGCACAGGCGAGCGTGAGATAATAAATTTCCCAGCCAAACCCAGTGCCAGCTGGCGGACTCATGCCGGAGGCTTTATTTTGCAGTCGAACGAACCGGTACCGTGTCTGGGCGGACTTTTCAGACTAACGACAGTTTGTTGTGGGTTCACAGTGTCCCTTGGCCTTGCCGGATGGCCGGAAATGCATCCAGACACGAGGCCACGCAACTCACACGCACGACTGGAACGCGGCTGGGCTTTGTTCGGTTGCCACGATCACCGGACGGGTTACCCTTTGCCACCTTGGGGGGGCCAGAGTGAGTGCCCCAGGGCGAGCGGTGTCCTCCAGTATGTCCGGATGTCCTGATTTTCTCCATCAAAATTTGGAACGTTGCGCTGCCCAGCAGCGCCGCCAAATGCAGCTCGATATCCGATGGTGCTGTGCGGCTGAACGCTGTTTGTACCGCTTTCACCGTCCCGCGACGGTGCGAATGTGGCTTTGGGTGAGTTTGTGCAGCGTGTATTTGCACTCGACTCGTTTCAGGTACGCTTCGGTGCAGATGAATTTAGAATGAAATGAAATCGCCATGAAGAGATAACTCGTCTGCCGGTTATATCCACCCGGTTGGATTTTATCAAACCGATCTGTAACTGGCGCCGTTCACCTTCGGCACTTGCCGTCGACCAAAACTCCCCGCCCGATGCACTGCACCAACGCGCGAGGTTAAGTTTTCTTCCACTAGAAAGCGTCCCGTTTCAGGTGGTGTTCACGGGCTGCTTCGGGCGGGTTTTGCGGCCGGTTTGGGGCGCGGCTATGATTTATGCAACAAAAGGTGTACACCGGTGGAACAAATTTGGAAATTTCGAAATTCGATTAATTGGGTCGCTGATTGCATTTTCTCGTCATTGCCGTCAATGCGCATCCGGGCGCGTGCAGTCGGCTGTGCATTAGGTGCTACGCATTAGCCGATCCGGTGAGGGTGGGTGGGTCATACAAGGGCTCCCGCTGTCTACGATTTAGGAAAGCGTTTTGCATTGAAAATGCACCGAAGCGTAATCATTACTGCGTGCCTGGATGGTGGTAATCTGATTGTGAGTAACGCAATGAGTTCAGTGGCAGGTTAGAAGTAGAATAATGTTGAAAACACTACTTTAGACCAATGGCGAGATTGAGTGTATGTCTTAATAGCTTTGAAATTGGTGAAAATGTTCGAATTTATGCGTCTATATATTTATTCTAAATTCTGTAGGAAACTCCTTTTAATGTCTTGGTATTAATAGATACAGTCTTAACTTAGTGTTCATTGATACTAATATCATGTTTTTTCCTTAACTTAATTTTTTTCGTCACCTTTACTGTAGCTATGTTGGTTTTTATGCCATTTATTCAATTTTCCAATTTCAGAGTTGCAAAAATTTGTAGCGGTATTGTTAAACAAAACAGAAATATTGAGATTTTACGAGTAATATGGAAAGTAGAACATTTATTTTAGACGTTCTCTAAAATGTAGACGATCTACGAACAATAAAATAAAATGTGTATCAGAATAAATTGATACTTGATTTTTTTCTTTAAAATAGAAACATATCACTGATGGAACACAATATACATCATAAAATGTTTTCTTTTTGTCACTACTGCGTTTAGTACTATCTTCCATTTCGGTATGTTTTTCTTCGTGTGAAAATCCGAGCGAGCGATGGATAAAAGTCCAAAATCCCCTACAACGCGCTGACGGATCGGATAAGGAACTGGTGAAGGATAAGCATGTTCAATTTCGAAATTTATGCGCTGACAAAGTAAATTTTAAATTCAATTCGTCCTGAAGCGACTCTCGACTCGCACTATAGCGTCGAGAGGAGCGAGCCTTTGGTTGGCTGCTGACAGAAAATGGAATAAGAGCTGGATGACAATGTACACTCTTTTCTCTCGATTTATACCACCACGATTGGTGTGTTTCGGTGAGATCATACTCGGTATGGTCTTTTTTGAGGTGGTTGGGATCGCTCAACGCTAGAGAGCTGTAGCTTTGCCAAGGGATCATAATAGAGTGAAGTATTATTTCTTCAGGCACTACTCTGGGCGTTGTGTGGAGCTGCATGGCGCAAACTGTCTTATTGGATTGTGTTGTGCTAGTGGAAGGATTTTTTTCCAAGGAAAATAATTTCATACTTCCAAATTTTTTTAAATTTAAATCTTTACGCTTGGAAAAAATCAAACTTGCAATTGGTTAAAGTTTGAAATGGAATTGCTAAATTGTAAAATTAAAATAATTTTCGAGCACAAAACATCACCTGTGCTCGCGCAACACGTCGAAAACTTGAATACATAGCTTAGAGGGAATCATTTAGCACCGCTCCAACAGATTGTCGATCATGAAAATGCTCCATTGTCGGGTGGTTCGACCATGTATTGGCTGGGGGCCTAAATTTAGTACAACGTCGGGCCAGGATAGCTGTCCACCTACGCTGAATTTATCGGATTTTCAACTCACACGCGCACGGCCTCGCAAATGTGACGTGGAGATGGGATGGTGCAAAGATACAGAGGCAGCAGCATCAATAGCAACAGCAGCAGTAGCAGGTGTGGCCGTCACGGACAGCGGAATCCATGTCCACGTCCACTCCGTTTCATAGCGCGTTCAAAGCGAGCGTTAATTTTGAGTGGAGAATCGTTAAAAATAGATTGATACGCGCGTTTCATCGGAACCGTCGGAAGGAATTTGAAATTTGCAGCGAAACTGAAGCATTACATGTGTAGAAGGGGCGCTATAGGAAAGAATCCATGTTAGAGGCAGAGAGTGTACGTGTGTGGAGCTTTATCTACACATTTCGAGACGATATCAAAAGTTTCACTTACCTTTATTAGAATGGTAATAAATCTAAGCTTCGATTATCTACAATTTTGCTCCAAAAATGTTCTGCTTCTAATCACTCACCAACCACGGCACTTCACCGATCAATCCTCCAAATTTCCTACGGAAAGAGAAATTGCAATCGAAAATCTCACATCACGTTAAATAAACCACACAAACACTCCACACGGCTCACGCCCTCACGTCGGGGCAACTTGGCCGCACAAGCCACGAACGATAAGAACGAGTGTTTCACAACGCTGCTTCAAGTATGCGCACGTCAAGTGGGAGCCAAAATTTGCCGTCCTCGACTGGACTCGTCCCTCACTCGCACACGCACACTGGAACGTAGTATTTGCGAAATTTCCACTAGACCAACACGCGCAAACACACACACTTGTGGAATTGGAAATATGCACTCTCCAGCACAATTGAACAAACGCCGACACCTGCAACTGATAAGCGGCTGGCAGTGGAGGGAATACCTTGAGAAATAAGGATGGAATACACCAATCCACCCAGACAAACGCTACGACTCTACCGATCGACAACACGACAAGATCAAGCGAATCCCCATCGCTTGTTGCGTTTTCTGTTCCGTCTCGTTCTCGCGCCGCGCTTGCTGTCCTGCTCTGCGATAAATTTTCCGTGTCGAGTTTTCCCCACCGCTGCCGCTCGCTTTTCCTGCCACCCAAAACGGGTTGAGATTATGATACAAATATACATGCGCAGTATCCAACGCGATTTCATGTGGTTTTGTCCGCGCGTCTGCTCTGGTCGCATGCACCCGCTGGTCGCGTGGGCTGCCAGGACAGCCGCGATCGCCGCCGTGTTTCGCGATCCGTTTGCTTGAGGTTTCAGCTTTGCGCTCGTTACACTACATTTTTGTTTTCGATCGCGACGATCGAGAACGGGGCGGGGCTGGTATGGAGCACGGAGAGCATGAATATCAACACTACTTTCGTGACGGTTTACACGGTTGGCTTGTGTAGATGCGGATGAGGATGGCGTATGAAGATTTCTTGCCAGACATTAGGTGGCAACGATAGTTTGTCCACATTCAATATAAGTTTGTACCGTTTTACTGTCAGGTGGTTCCAGTGATTTATTAACAATTTTTGTTTAATCCGTGTCAATTTCTCTCAACAAATCATGTTTCCAGAGTGAGCAAACGTATCGTTTAAAACTTTTATTGATCGAAATTGTAGTTGAAATATAGATTGCTAGAAGTGGCGAGATTGTTACGGAATATTTTATATATTTTGATTATAAATACTGTTTCAGTTTTGTAAAAATGTTTAAAAAAGGAAAATTTTGTAGATAAAAAAAAAGTTGTACATAAAATGGTATTACCTTTTGAAAAACCTAAGACGACTTACACCTACAAGACATAATTTCTCTCCCTAATCGCAGCCAGACAGATATTGCATGGTGGCCGCTGCCTGTATGTGTTTAGTTTTCGTCTCCGAGTGGGGTATTTCAACATTTTGAACTTGCGCCACGTCCCACTCGCTCGCCGTGGTGACGTGGCCGTGAAATATGAGACAGTGAGGAGAAAAAATAATTCGGGTCGAGGGTTAGCTTCGTGCAGGACAAAGAATGCAGCCTTTCTGTCGTTGAATTGCATTCCAAATTAGCTGAAACTTTTAGAAGCCGATAGAAAACCGCTTATATATAATTTGATAAGAGTGGTTTACGCTCAGAATGATTTTGTGTAACGTGGTGAAGGAATTAATAAGTTGGTGATTAAAATTAAAAGCTTTCTGTGGGTTTCACTGACATTGATTGATTATTGTTTAATGTGCTTAGTGTTTGACAGTTTGTGGTCATGGTTTGGTTTCAGCTACACTTCACATGAATACGAGTTGAGAAGGTTAATTTGGTGTAAAACCGGATCGTGGAAGCCAAATTAGATTACATCGAATACGTATTCAGCAAAATTGTTTATTTGTATGAATAGTGTACTTATCAACATTCGAACAAAGAAAACCCCGCGTTTTTGATAGTTTACATTTAGCTGTAGTGTTTTAGGCATTATTTCTCTCAGTAACCTTTTTTAGAAATATGAAAAATTCTCATATGAAAAATTACATCATCAAACACAATTCAAAATATATGAATTTATTCAACATTTAATCAATTTACTGAACAGGTCATTAGCCCGTTTGCAAAGACATTTGCCACCACAGAGAGAATTGGAACCTCTGCTCCAAACGAACTCCCTTCGCTGCTATAATTTACCAGTTGCTGTTGCCGTTGGTGGTCCAAGCGAAGAATCGGATTCTTATATTTAGCAAACGATCCGAAAGCAACACGACCGTCTAAATGAACGCTTCCAAATTCGCGTGTCT
The DNA here is from genome assembly GCA_000956255.1 of Anopheles punctulatus. Taxonomy (NCBI): domain Eukaryota; kingdom Metazoa; phylum Arthropoda; class Insecta; order Diptera; family Culicidae; genus Anopheles; species Anopheles punctulatus. Next base: position 6,673 of record JXXA01002313.1, on the reverse strand, counting down.
GTGTTTGTTTGTACCGACGGCGAGCATAGGATCGATTCGAGCGAAGAGATTTGGATCGCCCTCATGCGGTGCGGGCGGAATAACCAAGCCGGAAGGTGAAAAATGATCGTGAACTTTCCACTCTCCTCGTACTCTCCAGCCGTATGGCACGGCACCGAACGCACGTATAAATAAACACAGTCCCACCAGCAGCGAGCAGCGTTCAGGAAAAATCTATTTTTCGTTACCAAACGAGCGTGCCGCCTAAGTTCGGCCCGGCAGTGGACGGTTTTCTTTTGGCAGAACGAAACCCAAAATATCTCTGCGCAACTACAACAGGTGTTTTTGCGTGCACCTTTCTGACCTTTCGACGGTTAAAGAGCGGCAATGGGTGGGTTTTGCTCTAAGTTATAGACGATTCGACACTCGGATTCCGTTCCCACACGCTAGTAGGAGATGGGAACGAAATTTTCATACAAAAGTTGTTGAACGCGATAAGATTAAATTTAAAAGGTTTTAGAGAAAAAGAAAACAACAAAAATCAATACTAGTACAAAGGAGCATTAAATGCCCTATTTTACCGCGGGACTCGAGAGCAGATTGTTGTTTTTGAAAATTTAAATCATCCCCAACCTCTCTGCTACATTTTTAAGCCCCAATCGTATGAAAAGCAAATATTTAAATGCGTAACAACATCCCTCTTCTTTGCAATAACAGACTCCACTGTATTCTACTGTCCATTGTGGACGCTTTGAAATCGGCGCAAGCCGGAAACGGAAAAGTTTGCTGCAGCCGTAGATTAAAGTGCGTAGAGCCTTAATGTAAATATCGACAGTAAGACGAAGGCATCAGATGAAGCAGAATACAAAAAACAACCATACGAAACCCACCCCGCTATCGCCTTGGATAATGAGAAAAGTTGCGATTGTTTTCGTCCAGCGCAACTGCGCTGTGCAAAACAGCGACCGTTTAGAGCGTGGATTTACCGTCTGCTGCACGGCGCAAATGGGTTCGATCTGTGGTGAAATTTCATGAAATTTGCGCCACCGGTTGGTTGGGCGGTAATGGGGAAGGTGCAACTTTCGCCACATCATCGACCGATCGGCAGTTTATTATGATCTGCTTAACAGTTCGTCCGGTGGTGTAAAACTTTCCGGCCCGATTTACTGCGCTTTCTCTCTCGATGAGCCCAACCGTCGAGCGTGCTGGCCGGAGATGATTATTTCGGTTTTCGGAAATATTTGTTTGCGGAAAACTTTTCTAATGCCGCAACGTAAGATTGGTTTGGAGCGAGACTAGAGGATGGGTTTCATTTCAGCGCTAGAAAATGGAAGCCGAATCCGGTGCTTGGAATCGAGTATAGTTTAAAACCTGTTGATTAAGTTGGAGAAGCTACGCTATATCATGTCTTATCATCATAATCATTTTCTTGATGAGTTCGTTATGTTGATGGTGCGATGAGTGTTACGAGGTTATGTTGACCATAACATTCGTTAGTTTGAGACTTTGTGTACTTAAATATGTCCCATTTATTTTTGTTGAAAATAATAAAAATGCATATAAATTGGTAAACTTTATTATAGGATAGGATTTTGATAAATTTTGATGAAACTGGAGAGCTTGTAACATTGGGTGCACAGTACAAACAGATCATTTCAGTTGAAATAGTCTAAATTTACTCTTATTCTCTTTTAGAAATACAGAGTACAATTTTATTGTGTTTTTAGATTTACTGCAATTTAAATTTGAATTGCGCGAAAAGAAAGTAACCTGTTCTTTTTTTACCTAGGCAACTTCTTAGGAAGTCGGTTCATGTAAGATATTTTGAATTGTAGTTTAGATGGAACCCTTTACAATTGTATTTCAATGAAATATCTAACTTCCAGGTATGCTAAGCAGGATTTTATCAATTCTCACTTGTAGAAGCAGAGTTATCTATTTTTTCAAAGCGACAAGTTCCATCAAAATGAAAGAATAGAGCGAAAACTCTAATTTTGTCCTAGACGTTTCCAACGAAGTGGTGGTGCATTTCAGCTGGCAAAATCCTGTTTCGAGACGGTTTTATGTCGGTGTCAAGTAATTTATTTGAGATGTTGCTTTCATGCGCAGTGGCTGCCTTTCCATAACCTACGTTTAATTCATTATCTTGACGTATTTCATGTGTGAATCTCGTTTGCAGCAGGGTTTGTTGATGACGTTTCTACCTCTGGCCCTCGAGCTTCCCACAGCAAACGTCTCGTGCAGAACGTCGTGGGCCGTAATTAGTGTAGGTCGAAATGGGAGCGTGTGGATTTTAAAAATAGCTCATTCATTTCATCGCCAAAATAAACACGGCCCTGGTTTGCGTGTGGTAAGAGGCAAGCGGAGCGTGGAGCAATATTAGACGACAAAGAAAATAGGTCGTTTGGCAGGGGATAGAACAGCCGATTTCAGTGTCATTGGCTCGCTGAAATGAAACAACCGGGTGCGTTTTCGCTAGGCCAATCACATGCACATGCACAAAAGATACGGTTGAACGTTTACGTCACCTTTGGTGAGTGGAAAAGAAGTTAATTATATGTTATCTCCTACACACCCTCCTTCAGTTTTCGAAAGGAAATAGTGAAGCGTTTGTGTGGTACTCCCTCGATGCATGACACAATAATTACATCGATGGTTTTTTTATGGCAACAGTTCAATTAGCAAAACCACGCAGGAAAAAGCGTTCACCATTTTGCCGCCTAGAAGTGTTTGAACGAGTGGAGGGCTGCGGATGAAAAATGATGCTCTTCATCTTTATGGTACGAGCGTTAGATTTTTATCACAGTAGCCACATATTCTAAAAGAACAAAAAAAAACAACGACCATAGAATGACATGCATCCTTCTGAAGCGTCGCCTCCTTAGTTGCTGGTGAACGACTTAAAAGGGTACATTTGAGATGAAAAATCTCTCGAAGGACCTTATTTGTGTTGGTGTATGTGTATGTATGTGTGTGTGTATGTGTTTGGTTTATCATCGCCTGTGAGTGCATCGAAGCGTACGGGATTGGTTTTGTTTTAGCGCAAAAGTTAAATATTTACTTAGGATCTCGGTTCGTTCGGGCGCGTATGGATGGGTGTGGGTGTATTACAGCACGTTTCTCCCTTTGACACACGATGCCTTATTTCAAGTTAATGCGTCTCTTTTGCTACGTGCGGCTTGGAAGTGCTTCACCTGAACGATGTTTGAAGCGACAAGTGGCTTTGGCAGAGTACTAGAAAACAATATTAAAATTGAGTTTAAATTGTAGAAAAATGAAAACGGTTGGTGCGCTTGTCTTGTGAGCACTCGATAAGCTATCATTGGTATTCGGAAGATGGTTCCCCGGTAGATCCTTTCCGTGCGCGTGATTATGGTGGCGATAATGAGTCTACGCGTGTTGTGCGTACACTGCACAACTGAAGAATATCGTTGAGATTTTCAATGCAGAACCTATTCTTCATACCGAAACTTATGTGTATCTGTGTATCTTATTCAATTGAAAATACTAAGATATATACACAGATAAATTTTAATGCAACTTGATGCAATCATTCGACTAGAAAATACCATAATAATATAAACAATGATCTTTTCTTTATTGCTCGACAGTCTCTTCTCCTTGCTACAGATTACCTATCGCAGCAAGGTCAAATTTTGTATTATGCATCGATAATCGAAAGCACCGGGCAATGATCATACTCGTCCATAGCCAGCGCAGCGCATCGTTCGCATAATTTTCCGCACCAATTCACCACATGCGACAACCGATCAATGAAAACCACGGTCACCGGTGAATCCGGTCGCTCATGGTGAATCACTCGTTCACATTCACAGCCGGTTAGCGAAACAAACCGGTTTGCGGCGTCTGGCCGCATCGGAGCCTAGGTGGTCTGTCATTTCATTTCTACAATAATAAATCTGAAAACAAATTAAAATTTGCATAATTAATATGCTGGCCCGAAACGAAATAATAATAATGTAATGACTATTATTGTTATGCTAACGTTAGCTGTTTTCGGCGTTGCATTTTGCCAGTTGGTGGCCGCGAATGTTACCGTAAACATATTGGTTTGTTGCGTTGTGTGTTTGTAACATCCCGCTGTTTCAATGGAAAATGGTTTGCAATAATGAGGTGCGTCCTAGTGGTGGAACAAAAGCGAATCATGATGCCATTGGGGGCGAGTTGAATATTATTTAATGAAATTGCACACTTTTAAGTGCAGTTCAGCTTAAAACTACAGCGTATACATTTTCACCCGTTATTAGCTGTGCAAATTTGCATTGATTATAAGCCAAAACCGGCCAAACTTCGGAGCAATTCGGCGAAAACGCTTGAATCGCTGTCGGTGGAAACACTTCAAGCGAAGCAGCGTGAATTAAATTGCGCCTAAAGTTATGCACGCCTTGGTTTGCCGTCAAGGCATGGTCGGCTTTGCACATTCGCCGAATCCGAGGGATTTTGCCACCAAATATAGAAAGCTTTTAGTGGCACGCGTTATCCCATCCGCTCGGTGGTAATTAGTGTGCGCACGGTGCGGAAAATGGAAGTTAGTACTGCACGAAAACGGATTCCACCGGATAAGGCGCCCGGGTGCTGAAGGCAACGCAAAGTAAAATTATTTCCGTTCGCAAGCGGATGCAGTGATGCAAAAACTAACACCTAATCAGCTCGTCGTGGCTGTCATTCGCATGGTGAGCCGTTTAGGAAACTTTCACACCGTGCGTTCGAAGGATACACCGAAGTTAGGTGAGCGAAAGTTCACACTTTCTTGTGGCTTTTTGCTGTCTCTTTCTCCGGAAAGCGTGTCGAAAGAAGCGCCTGCTTATAGGAAAACTTTCCTCTTGCTGGTGTTGGTGGGCAAAAGGCTTTGTTGCCAAGGTTTTTGGTGGTTGTCGAGGTGGTTTCGCTCTAAGCTTCCGGCGAGCGTATCATAATGGATGGCGGTTTGTTCGTTCGTACGTGGACCGCGTGTGGTGGTTGGATTAGCAGGGAGAACATGGGGCCAAAGCTTAATGAATGGTTTTAGTGCGCTCGGTTTTGCAAGCGCCCGGATAAAATTCGTAACTATTACAGGATTTGGATTTTGTAATAGGTAAAAAGGACCAACAAGTGCTTAAGTATTTCAAAATTGCACGACAGTACTCACTTCAACACAACGAAAATAAAATTGATTTTCTAAACGTTATTAAAAAATGAATTTTTAAAATCATTTGGAATGACTGCAAAAAAAACAAATTCAAAATTTTACTTTCTTCGAAGGGTTAAAGATTTGGCGATGTTTTCTTATTTTATTTAAATTCATGGCATAAAAATAAAACTTCACAAAGCCAATTTTGAAGCCACTTTCTTCACGACACACTTGAAGTTAAGTTATTTGAAAATTTTTAATTGAATCACATTTGATTCAGTTTTAGATGAGTCAGTTTGAGAACTTACACAACTTTGGAAACTTTTAATTTTTTGTTAGATCCTACAGGAAAATATGTTTTATTGTTCATGTATCAGTATTCGCAAAGCGGCATAAAGTTTAAAATTTCGTTTACTTGTACTTCAATACAGTCACCTCTCGTTCAGTTCGCCATTGAAGGAGTAACTGCTTCACGATTTCCTTGAGCTCAGCTGCCAATTTTGCATGCGAGCTTTGTGCAAAGCAAAATTACATAATTCGCCTCATTCAGGGGCTTATAATTGCAGCCTGATTGCCTGCACAGGCTGTCAATGTGACCGTGATGAAGGTAAACAGCCGGCGGCGGGTCCACTTCCACGTTAAGTTTCGCCCATCGTGGCGGCAGAAATTATCCACTTAACCACTTGCGATGTGATATGCAGTAATGCTGGATTTGTTTTTCTTACTTCTGCGCACCTTCCAGTCTGATCCGCACCAGCAGTGCGTTAGTTTTAAAACGAATGAACACGGTGACCTGGGCCAACCAAGTGCTTGGCGTGCAGCACGGGTTTGTAGCGCAGCAAGTGTGAGGAGTGAAAATTTCATTTTCCAGCGGACTCGAGGGTTAAGCGTGGCTTCTGCGTCCTAACGCCGGGTTTAAAGCATCACGAGTCAACGCAAAGGTGCCGTGGAAAACGGGCCGAGCTGCATTATTTAGAAAATAATTGCAAGTGTACATTAACAGCATTTGTTATCTCAAATGACTCAATTATATGGCACGACGACATGCCACCTAACGCATATACAATACGGTTCAGACGGCGCGCGCGCGTGTGTGTGTGTGCGCGCCTGTGGAAAAGGCAATTCGTCCCGGTGCTCGTTTACTTGTCCCTCCCCCCTCTCTCTCTCCTCTAACCGCCACGTAAGGCTTTTGAAAAAGCGACGGCAGAACACGAACGAACCCAGCCATCATGTGACCTCGTTGAATTGGATGAGGAGATTGATTACATATGCAGTAAATACGATAGTGAGCGGTGGATTCGGGAAACGCGATGGTAGTTTGGGGCACGGGAGGCAGCAATGTCACATTTCCCGCACACGGGTACACCATCGCTTTGCCTTCCTGTCCACTCGCTCACTTATGCGTTTTTGATGAATGTGTGGCGGTAATAGGTACCTTCGGCACTAAGGAAGGCTTTACGCTTGTTCCACTTTTTTTCTCCATCAAGCAAGGATCGAAGTAAACGTGGCAAAACATGTCAGCAAACAGGACAGCAGCCATGGGCCAACCATGCTGACGGAAAA